>CAJQZM010029087.1:0-28128 GCA_907164665.1 Colias nastes | reverse complement strand
GGTTAATCTGCAGAACCGTGTCCGAGGTGGACTCGCACTGCAGGTGTACAAGCGGCATATCACTTGTTCCGGTAATATTACCGATTGAGACTAGCCTGCTGTGCAACTTGCAATATATATGCCCAAATATATCTAAAAAAATTCTTTGTATTTATATGTTAGTAAGAATCCGATTTCATTTGTTTCAGGCGCTTGCCGTGTATGCACTTATTCCACATGGAGTGTGTCGATCAGTGGCTGGGTACCAACAAGCATTGTCCAATATGCAGAGTCGATATTGAAACCCATTTGAGTAAAGATGCTACATTCTAACTTTGGTATGTATGAAGATGTTTAAATAGTTCATACACACAACCATGCATAACTTAAGTTATAACTTCTGGTTCTATTAGAACAGATATTTAATAGGAGATACAATATGTAATAATACACTCTTTGTGATAAGATGGTGTTTGTCTATAAAGCTAGTTTTAGCAAGTCCTTTCCTCCAAGGTTTTTATAATTTATCTTAGTTGATCAGAACTTTTTCAGTGAAAACTTGTTTGTTCAATCATTAAATTTTCACTAATCTTACTTAATATTGAAAACAATAAAATGCATATTTAGAGGTTTTAATTATTTAATTATATTTACATAATTTCTATCTATCTATTTTTTATTTCAGTTCAGAAGTATCTTTTGGGTTTAATTTATCTTCTAAATTTGGTGCATTTATTATTGCTTGCTGTTGTAACTCCAGACTCTCTTGTTGCAGCTCATGGGTTAACTTCTTCTGGTTGTTACAAGACCTACAACAATTACATTTATCTGCATGTAATTAACTTATTGAATATAGCATGTAAATTACTTAATCTAATATTATGAGATATGAAATGATTTCTGTTGTTATTAAACTTGCAAGTCTATAATCAGAATAAAGATAGGTTGTGTTTATTTTAATAAAAACTATATTTTGTAAATGTACATTCTCTTACATAATTTTAACACTGCATAAAAGTTACATTGTAAGAGTAATTAATGAATTTATCTGATTTTCGACTTGCAACCTTCAAAATATTTTAAGTTGTATAAATTGTTCTGTTATTGCGTTCTGAATGTTATTAGTTAAATATAAATATATAAACAACATTTACTGATTCTTAAGAAAATGTATTACGCTTTAATAAACTTTTTTTGTAATTAACATTTTCTTTTATTTTTTGTTTGAGGTTTTGTTCAGATAAATTATTCAAAGTTATATGATTATTTGTTATCAGCAATCAATTAAATTATCACTTTGTTTACTTTAAAAGTAAAAATAAAGAGGGTAAATAACTTTAAGGGTCACCAGGGAAAATTTATGACTACTTTGTAAGTTTACTTAGATAACTTTGTAAATTTAACTATATTGTGAATTGTCTGTAAATAGGTAAACTTGTATAAATATATTTTCTTGTACTAGAATATTGTCACTAGCTTCTACCTATGGGATTACTATAGAGTTATAACTACTCTAGGGAAAAGTTTAAAAATTTATCAATGTGTAATTTTTTAGTGTAGTATTTAATGTAAAACTTGTATACCATTACCTGTTAGCATGGTCAATTCTTTCACATATTGCATCTGAAGCAGCTATATTACCAGACAAATAGGATATTTCAGCAGCAACTGTGGCTAATTTCTCTGCATAATCCATATAACCTTAAAATTAAAAAAATGTAATTCAATTTAAAATAATATTTCTTCTATGATTAATTATTTTTGTATAATACAATATTTAATTGGAAATATATAAGAAAAAGAAATTTGTACATAGGGTAGAAATGTTTATAATTTGTACATAGGGTAGAAATGTTTAAAGGGACTAAACAATCTTATGACTTAAAACTCTATGTTGAGTAACTTACTAAATAGTGTTCTAAGATTATGATTGAGGTCACATAAAGATCCTCTGACTGCAATAAGCTGATCCCAGTGTTGCGCAGGTGTGCTATCTTCCCCCCATTCTAGGGCTTGTCTAACAAGACAAATTTCTTCAGACAACACTTCTCTTAACCTCCAAAGAAAGTATTAATATTAGTAACATACCTTGAATGTGTCAACATTTGTTTAATAAAAATGCTTAAAGAAAAGCTTGAGTTTGAAATTACTCATGATATTAATTATTAGAAACAAACCTTTCACTTGTGTCTTGAATTGCTACTAAGGTTACAGTCAGTAGCTGCGTCGCTGCATTTACGTTAACAGTTGTCGCTTGTTTTATTAAAAACTCGTGTTCTAAGCTTTCTGCATTAAAAAAATCCTTGAACTCTGGCTTCTTATCTTCACATTTTACTGTAGTTAAAATAGCAAAAGTTACCGGTGCAATACTGCGAGCTTTACACGAAACTTTTCTACTGTTTATTTTCAAACTAGATTTGAGTAAGTGCAAGAATTTGTATCGAAACATGTCTATTGAAGTATTAGCTGTTAAATATTTAGGTGGTATTTTGTATTTATCTAATTTAAATCCATATCTATTGTAAATATTGAGTGTATTTTGATTTTTGACATTTTTTAAGTCAATGTCATTTGTATTTTGTTAACACAGATTAATAATTTAATGTCCAAAAACACATGACAATGGTAAGCCTATACTCAAATAGCTATAATGGCTCTTAATTGTATTAAACGAATAACATTATTTCACATTCTCTTTATTTACCTATGGTATATATTTTTCCACATTAGGCTGAATCCAATATTCTAATTAGGGAAAGTAAAAAATCATTTTGTAGGTATCTGTTGAGAATACAGTCTCCAATCACCTGTCACTTTTTTTATCCAGTCGGTAATCTGTCAATTGCAGTCAGCAGTTGGTGGTTTGTCAGTGTCAAGCTAAAAATTTAGAAGCGTTGTAAAATATTTTTGAGTTCGAGTTTTACGACGATATAATTTCTTATTAGATATAATATTAAGCCTCAACAAAGTTATCCATTAAATAATTATGATATTTATGAGAGAAAACTATGTGTAAAGTTGTGTATTTAAAAACTTGGAACAGTTAATGTAAGTTTATTGTTTGGAAGTTGGAAGTTTTTCTATTGCGTTGCAAAACTATTCGCTGACGTCTGTTCTTTACGATGGACCTCTTTAAACAAGGTACGTAACAATGTTTTTTGTTAAATATTATTCGATGATAACAAATAACATAAAATAGTGGAGCTAGTGCAAAAAATCTTCGAGTATTGTTTTAACGAACTCTATCAAGGCCGTACTGTCCCGTACCTGGCACCTATATGATACTGCGGTCTGCGTAAAGTGCAACTAATTTAGTCATTGTGGGTGGATCTCGATATTATCAATGTATTATCATTCTCATATTTGACCATATCCGTTGTTTTATATCGTACGTCTATTGCGTTCAGTAGTGTCGAAAGCTTTAAACGTACTATTATAATAGCAATTTTTTCGCATTTTTCTACGTAAATAATCTCGAAACTCAACCAAAAAATTAAGTTGCAGTGAGTATTTCAATTTTAATAATTATTAAATACAAGTTATACAGACAAAAGTCAATCTTTGTTTTGTTGAATTAGGAAGGAAGGAAGTATATTCAAAGGAAAAGCACATTTTGTTCAAGTAAATGCTTTAAAACTTAGGTAACTATAGATTAAAGTGTTAATTTATGCATACAATTTATCTGTATTACATGCATATTCATGAAAATATATAATTCTATTGTTCTTAAGTTTATATGTTTGGGAACAATGCTGCTCAGCATTTATTTTGTTATTGTCTTGTTGATGATTTTTTTTTTATTTCATAGAATTAGATTTTATTATCAAGCTTTTTTCTAGTTATTATCATTTAAGCAGATGTAAAATTTTGAATCGAGCATAAGATTATTCATTCATTCCTTTTGTAGAAATCTTTAATTGCATCCATATATAAATTAATCAGTAAAAACTTAATAAATAAATCTATTCAATTTTATCAAGCTCACTTATATCTTATTTAAATACAGGCCTATTAACAAATTTGATATTCCATTTTTATTGAATTATTCGTAAGCAAATAGCCCTTTCCAAACCAATTTTATCCATCATTTGCCAGCCATCTGTTGCCCTCTTAGCTACAAAGTAAACAGTTGAATAACCTAAAAAATATTACATAAAAGAAATCTTTTTTTTACAGGTATGAAGGGTCCCTCCCGGCCAGCACCTGTGCCACCTAGTGTTAATAGATACTCTCCAGTGACCAATTGGAATGATGACCCATTTGGGGCAGAAGTTTTTGAACCTACTCCCATTTATGCACAGAAGAAAAAGCCCCCACCTCGACCACCACCACCCAAGGTGACCAAGCAGCCTGAAGTGCCTACAAAACCATCACACTTCATACGTAAACCTACAGTTCTCACCTCATTGTTAAATCGTAAAAGTAAGAACACAGTGAATCAACAGAGTGGGCCTAATCAACCTATATTTACAGATTTTAGTAGTGAAGTCGATAGTAGAATGTTTCCAAAGTGTGACCGTACCAATATACAAACGGCAACTCTCATAGATCTGTCATCACCACCAAGTTCGCCAACATTTACAACTAGATCTAGCAGTGATGGAATCAGTGTGGATAGCTTTGGATCTGATGCCACCACATCAACTAATCACCGAAATGCGATCAGCGGTGGTAACGCTTCACAAGCAGAAAGTGGTTTTGAAGATGATTTTGATCTTTTCCTCACTTCAAGAAAGAAAATTAGCAAAGAGGATACTTTTGAAGATTTTTCAAATATAGATCCTTTTTCACCACAGCCAGTAATTAAACCTCCTATCATGAAGAAGCCTGTACTGAGTAAGGATCTGTTTGAAACATCAAGCACTACAAGTAGTCAGTATTCTAATCCACCTTTAAAGGGGCCCACGATAATAAGAGCTAAACCAGCTCGACCAAAACCTCCGGATAATTCTGCTCTATTGAAAAGTACTTTTGGCAGCAACTTCCAATTGACTTCAATGAACATAAATACCACAACGCCAATACAAAAAGTTGCAAATGGCTTTGTAGATAGTGTAAGTATTATTAAATCATTTTTATATTATACCTCTATTATATATTATAGTTATCTTATTCATTTCCTTTTATGTTTTTACTTATCATTCAATACAATAAAAATCTAATACATTTAACACACATTTCATGTCAGCATTTCCTGAAATAGAAATGTGCTCACTCATATGTTGTTAATATTGTGTAAATGAGGCTATATCTGACTATGTATGATGGCGTAATTTCAATCGCTATGAAAATTTGTATTTCTACAATTAATTTATAGGTCAATATAAATAAATAATTAAAAGTTTCGTAATTATTCTATTTCATATTATATTGATTCTATTATTTAAAGGTTTTTGTGTTTTTATGTTCACAAAAGAAGTATTTATGTATTTTCGATGGTATTCCCCAACCAACTGCAACCAACACTTTTATGAGTCACTTATAACGCTCACAAAATTTGACTCCGATTTCTTATCAGAATAACACCACTCAATATTTTCCTTTACATTATAGTATAGCCTTTAAAAAAATAAGTAAGTAATAAATGATCTCACAGGACCAGAAATTAAATTGGGATCACGAAGATTCGCCTGAAAGGAAGCCCACTCCACCCATGCCAACAATACCTCCTCCACCCCCGCCACAGATTGATGATGACCTTCCAGTAGTGTGGCCTGATGATATACCAGATTTCGAGGAAAATGATGAAAGTGATGATGATGAACCGCACGCGATCGCGCTCTTCGACTATTTCACGGATCACCAAGAAGATTTATATTTTTCGGTGAGTACAATTTATATTTAAGTTATATAAAAATAAAGGTTCAAGGAAAAGGAAAAAATAAAATAAATATTTTACTGCTGTAAAAACTTGCTAGCCTGCTAACTAAAATAACTGGGATACGAAAGCAAGACAAACAAATACACCTTCTTTAATTTTTTTATAATATTAGGAATAAGCATCATATAGCATTTTTTTCGTGTACATATTAAAACAATTATTGTTAAGATAATAGGTTTCTGTGTTCTATACATAATATATGCCATTCAGTATAAACGTAAATTCGGAAATTCTGTGACGTTAATTAAAACAAGCATATAAAATTCTCGAACTTAATTAGTCATAAAAAATAATATTTAGATTAAATACTATCGGTATTATACAATAAAACTTATAAAAGTGCACTTAATTAAATTTAATGGAGTATCAACCTGATAAAATTAATGTCGTCTGACTCGTTAAGCATGTAATAACTAATAAAGTGTCTGGTCATTGCAGTTAGGTTTCATTGCACTGCCGGGAGGCGTATGACCATATTATTGTAAATGTGTTGTGTAGTATGTATTATCATGTTTAGTAATGCATTACGCAACGGTTATTGCATAAATAATTATTATTTATACATATCTTTTCCACTAATCTTGTTGTTTAGCTTTCTTATTTTTCTGTCACGATGGCTCGATGCCAAATCTATAAACGGGAATGTCAAATTTAGTAATTATCGTTTCAAGCCGGCCTTCCAAGTTCACGGCTATTGTATTGCACGACTACTATGGTAAATATTAGTTTAGACCAAACATTACATTCTACAGTCACCTATATATTAATATTTATAACAATGAAGGTATTTTTCCCATTTTAAAGATCCTACATGCGTACATTGCACGCATGTACTTTTTACTACAATTGCCGCAAGCAATATATTAATATTTTTTTCTTGCCGGTACATAGTTACCAGCCTTCTTTGTGAGCGTTTCATTTCGTAGTCAGGACCATAAGACGTGATAACGTTTTCCTCTCACACAAAGAGTACACCAAACGTTATTAAAATTTCCTATCTATTATTAGAACTCAATACATACAAGATTTCACGGACATATTTGTTAACCACGTTAAGGCGTTAATTGATTAAACGCATTCAATTCAGGAAATATAGGTATGACTATAGTGGTGTCAATTTTGTTTACCAAGTTCAAGGTATTGTGCCATATTCGTAGAATTTTTCAATGGACGCTTATGAATTTCATATGGGAATAGAATCTGCGACGTGAATCCTTTTAGAAGGAAATGTTGTTAATAGCGAAGAAATATTATTTAATGTTATCCTACTATCCTACTAATAATATTATAAATGCGAAAGTTTGTGAGGATGTGTGTGTGTTTGTTACTCTTTCACGCAAATACTACTGAACCGATTCCAATGAAATTTAGCACACATATAGAGGGTAACTTGGATTAACACATAGGATAGGTTTTATCCCAGAAATCCCACGGGAACGGGAACCATACGGGTTTTCCTTTGAAAGCGAAGCCGCGGGCGGAAATCTAGTTATCAATAAATATCTTATTTTATTAGGAACTAGCCGAGTCAAATACGTGAAGTTATGAAAATTAAGTTTTCTTAATTTTAGACGTAAGATTCTTTAGTATTTCTTTTATTAGATTTTTCTCTTATCATTGACAAAAAGAATAAGCGAAATCAGTCCAGCTGTTCACGCATGACTCTGTGACCAAAGGAATTAAGGATTTTTAATATAATAAAGTTTGATTAATTAAAGTCGCTTCTATAGAAGGTTACTTTTAAATTTAATGTTACTATCTTTGCGTGTGCAGTTACTATAATATGCTAAATGTCACAATGTTTTACGTGGTTATTTATTACAACTTAGCTTGCGTGTTCTATTTCGTTCGTTGGATGTAGTGTCCATATCTTTGTATAGAATATTTTATTTTTACTTTTTAAATAGTGTGCAAGCAAGCATAAGTCAAACTTGTTATTTTAATGACGTAAATGCTGACAGGAAATCGTATAGGTGCACATCTGGCACTCGTTGACGTAGCTAAACTTATTCGCGTTTATATTTCTGTTTATTTTGTTATTATCGAGCTATAATTTAAACTATATTGCGAGGTAAACTACATATTCGCAGTATTGCGTTGGAATTTTTATTGATAATAATTTGCTCCATTCGTATCAACAACAGGAACTTGAATATCATTGTAACTTCCAGCTGATTGATATAAAATAAACTTTGCCAATTAATTGCTGGTTAACTAAATAATGAATGAACAATCATTGATCAAAAATATATTGAAGGTTTCTGTTTCCATGTTTAAACAAGTTTCTTTGTTTAATATCTGGCTAAGATTCGACAATCAGCTATTTAATTTTTTCTATTAAATATATTTTCCTGATATTTTTGGCATTTCTGTTGATGTAAAAAATGTTCAGAAACATACAATAGAATACAATTCACTTTTAAAAACATATTTTGATACAATAAATATTTTCATTACATACAGATAGGTTGGACTTATTTGGGATCCAGTACCTGTAGCCTGTTTCTTAAGAGCGCAAAACGTAATTCGCGTAGAAACAGTTACGTAAAGCCGATGTTATTCTATGAGCTATAATTTTATTTTCCTGTGCTTGGTTCGTTTAATTACATCTAAACTGTATTAAACGAGGGCACGCAATTACACAATTACCTTGCCTCTTTCATACAGTAAAGTTAGTTACAATTTGTATGTGATTTTCAAAGGTATAAACCATTCTTACCACAAGATTAATCTCTATATGCCACTCTAATTACCGTCTCGCTCAAAAATCGTATTGGAAAAATGGTGTAGTTTTTCATAAATAATTTTTAAACGTTACTCGTTAACGTGATTTACCTTAATTGTTCATTGCGGCGAGTGTAGTTATTGTCAGACTAAGTTTCAGGACAAGGTTGAAATAATTAAGAGAATAATTTTATTCAGTAAGGCACTGTTTGTTGAAAATCAGTCTTATCAACTGAGAACAATGGTACTAACTAACTACTTAGGCGGTGTTTCATATTAAAAACGCAGATTTCTTACAGAAGCAGGCAGAAAGCGTACGTTGTTAAACTGTTCCGTGACCACGCTCGCTGTTAAGTGTTCGAAACGTCCGCGTCTGGTTAAATAATATAATTAATAAATCTCGATTAAAATTCGTTGGTCTATAATTCTATCTCTTAGGTAGATAATTTAACTTTAATTCTAACTCTTAAGGTAGATACCCAAGTTAAGACCTATCATTTTTAAGCTATTGCATAGCTTTTATCTCAGACTGAGCGCGGCGACCGAATGTAAAAATTCCGTAACGAAAAAACCTAACACCCCCACTCCAACCGGCACAGCGATGCGATGCTATGTGCAGTAGCTTTACCGCGGCAGTCCTCGAGTGCCACACGTATTTTTTGTATCTATGATTCATTTAAACATAGTTACTAGGAACTCTGTTATGGTATGCTTTTGTTTGCAATGCGGAATGTTTCAATCCATAGTGTTAGTAGTCCTTGAACTGCTTAAGTTTTCAGGAAGGTATTTGTGGAACTGTTATTTGCCTTTTTTGCTTATATGAAGCATGGACCAAAATGTATGAAGTAATAAAAAGTCCTTCAAATACATTATGTACCTGAAATTTTAAATATTATTTTATTCATTGTTTGATACGCATTACGACGCTTATATAGTAACAAATATAACTACTATAATAAGATAATGTAAATAAGGATTACACTTTATACCATATTTGATATACATAACATAACCAACATGTGCTAGTGATTATGGAATTTCCAAGAATCCTGTTTTATAATATACAAGTATCACTGCAAAATATTGGAATATATCTACTTAACTACCTAAAAGTATTGGTATCTTGTTTGTTCATCAGATGCATTTTAGTTGTAAAACACAATTTATTCATACCCTAATACTGAACAAAAAACTAAAAACGTCTTCAAATCATCAGAACTGAACAAGATTTATTCAAATGGGACTATCGGTTAACTCAGTCGAACGATCTAAGGAAACAAAGTTAAAAAAAATAGGTGAATTGGTAACCTTCTCCTTTTTATGAAGTAATTTTAAAAACAAAGAAATAAACATGTGATTCTATTACATCCTACTAATATTATAAACGCGAAAATTTGAAAGTATGGATGGATGCTTCTTAGTCTTTCACGTAAAAACTACTGGACCGATTACAATGAAATTTTGTATGTAGGTAGCTGAAGAACCAGAATAGGACATAGGCTGCATTTTAACGCGGAAATCTCACAGAAACGAGAACTGCATTTTTCTTTGAAAACGCGGGCGGAAATCTAGAATAGCTATAAGTAATAGAAATAGAGTTTATAAATTGTATTAAACGCGTGTCCTAGAACAAATGGGCTAAGGGCATAGAAAATCGTATTAAGTAATAAATGTTAATCCAATTTGGTATCAATGTTAAACATTTGCCCTTTTGTTGGGGTGAATTAAAAGATTTTTTATAATCGTAATTCTTCTGTCGGTTTGACCTGAATTTCATTAGATAGTACAGGAAACGGATGGAGGAACGATCGAACGAACGAACGAGCCCAAACTAAACTTTATTATCCGAGTCTGAAAAACAAAAGGCACAATAAATTAAAAAAAAAAATAAAAAAATTATTTGTATTTGTTAAATAACAATTCATGAAAGTTGTACTGAGTTTGTTCAGAGATTAGGTAATGATGCGCGTAAGACCGAAGTCATAAAGGCGAATACGATTAAAAATATAGGGGCTAAATATTGAAAATTGTAAATTTGAGATAGGTACATAAACCTATTCGAATATTTTACTAGTCAGTCTGCTGACCCATTAGCAATACTAAAAATATGACATGAAAAAAAGGCTAATGCTTTATTGCATAATAACAGATAAACGTGTGTGCTCAGAGATAAGCGGCGACGCTATTAACTCTATTCTTTTAGATAAATAATGTAAACAGACAATATGAACGATGTTGTATCAATGTTATTTAAGAGCGATTGTTTATTTTTAAATTTATCCTTTTTTCTCGTCATTGTATCGCATGTATGTAATGAAGCTATATTGAGAATGTAGGATAAGCTTTGTCAATGGGTCATAACTTGGTGACACCATTTTCTTTCATACGGAAACTGGAACATTCTATATTAATACTAATAAAATATTGGCGTTTTTTAAGACGGATACCTAACTACATTGATTTTATTTAAAACAATGGTTAAAATTCTTAAAATATAACTTGTTTGGACTTACAAATCATCAGCATCCGATGTTTGTTTGTTTGTTTTACTATAATTCTCATGTTCATTTTATTTTTTCAGGCTGGCACGAAAATATTTCTGATTCGGCGCGAGAATGCCGAATGGATGTACGGTAAACTGCGCACAGGGGCGGAAGGTCTCTTTCCTTCGAACTACGTTGAGGTAAAGACACCTTTACCGAATGATAGTAAAACTAAAATTGGCACGGCCCTCGCATTATATGAGTTCATGCCTGTCCAAGAAGGAGATCTGCGTTTTAACATCGGTGACAAGATAGACGTTCTGTCCAAAATAAACGATGAGTGGTATTTCGGCGAGTGCAATGGCCTGAAAGGACAATTCCCAATTAACTACGTGCAAATTAGTTAGTATGTACTTGGTATTCAGGGTATTTTGTGATACGACATCGATGCTTGCGACCCGTTCGAAGTCCATTTTAGTTAGATGTTTAAAATACAGTGATGAATTTAAAATTTGGTCCATTTTGATTTAATGTAATGGGAAACGTATGTAAAGTGAAGACTGATGTCTATATCTCGATTTAATGTTAAGTATCGTCGGTGTAAATCAAATGCTTAATAGATCTTGTAATGATTTTCAATCAAGATTAAATTTTATATTATTGATTGTCGAAGTGAATTAAAGTAATTGACGTTATCGATTATGTGCATTATATTGATTAATGATTTATAAATGATCTGCATGCTTCAAACTTACTAATTTATAACTTCTTGCGATATTCATAGTACTTGTTGCCATAATAACTTAAGTGTTTTACTTAAGATTAACTAAATGCACAAAACGAGAATTAATATGAATCATCCTTAGAGAAACGGTGACTGAATGTAAATATATCTGCGCGTCTAAAATATGAATTTAATTTAGTTTAATGGTTGTGTAAAGTATATCGAAATATTATTATAATAACTGTTTAGTATCCATATACTTTGGAAAATGAAGTGTGGTTTACTCAGTTCATTGTATTGTGCAATTAACATTACTCTACACAAAATATTATTCAAGGAAAATCGCAAAGCGGTTATGCTGATATCGAGTCTAGTATGAAGTCAATTTAATGTAATTAGAGATTAATTATTATTGTGTATCCGGTTTTTTAAAAAGGTAAAATTTATTAGAGTTAAAGTTAATATTTGATTTAAATGTATAGCTAGTCTCTTTGTAGATAAATTATATTGAATCACATGGATTTGTCACATTTTCAATAATTTCCTTCCAAAAACTATCTTATACAAACAAACAAACAAACAAACACTTATAATGAACATCTAAAACACTTAATTTGAACATGAATTATAAATTAAGTAGTGTTTATGTTTCCTTCCCCTATCTTATCGTTAACTCCTTTGTGACAAACATGTGCGCGATTGTTTTGCAATATTACGCATAATATTAATTATTTTTGTACGTCTTTTGTGTCATTTCTTTTGTTTAAGTTTTATTATTTTGGGGACCATAACATTAAGTGCCTTATGTATTTTGTCAATGTGTATGTGTATATAAATATTAATTTATAATAAAATATTGCCAATTTCATATCAGTTTTTTTCCTTATCACACTATAATTGTGACTATCAGAAATATATTCCGTTCTAATCTTAAATTAATATGTTATTTATTTGTTTGTCATAATTTTTCAGTATTTCTATCCTAAAAATGTAATTAAGGGATAATAAGTTCTTACGTAAACTTAAACAAAACAGGCCTTTCACATTGTGAGATTTATTATTTGAACAAAAATAATCTATATTATGTAGGTACTTAAAATATTTACATTCACTTAATTACGACTTAACATCAACATACCCTGTCCGCTTTTCAACCGTTGCTCCATAAAAAATAAAAAGGTACGGCAAGAAATCTTAGAATTTTCACCAATACGTATACATACATATATATTTTAATTTTAAAGCCAATTTTCAAATATACAAATAGATACGCTTTCGTCGAAGTCACAACACGTTGAAAAGGGAAGAAAGGGTAAAATCCTTTCGTATATAGAGTATCTACTATAAACAATTACTTGTCTAATAACACAGTCCCGTTTATTTTCCTAACATTATTATGGTGATTGGTTACCAAATTAAAACTTTGCTATGTGTTCTACATTACGTGTGTTCACTGCGTCCGCGCTGACACTCAGGTACATAAAAATATAATCGTTTTCGATATTGTTCGTGAAATTCGGATTATTAGAGGCATTGTAAATGTATAGTTACATTATAGTACCATTTAAAACGAAGCGAAGCATTTCCGTGCTCACATCTAATTAAGTAAACTTCATTGCGTGTATATTATTGGGGCAGCTTTGATAGCATTCACATAAACTGTCAGATAGATATTATATCTGAAGTAATGTTTAAAGAAATCAATGTGTCGAATATACGAGTGTAACTTTAAATGGAAGGTATAAAAAGAAGGTAGCCTCATCCGCCTCAGTTTACAGGGTAAACATTGTAAACTAATGTTTCTTAGAAACCTTACATACATTACACATTAAGATAACATCGCTTTTAAAAAAATCGAAGCTTTAAATTTAATAATGTGACATCTATACACAAAAAGCACATTATAACAACATTTTAGGTAGAGATACATAGTAATTATTTACAATATATAACATAACATTGTAGTGAAATTTGTTGCATCAGAAGTTATTGTTTTGTGTGGAGTTCTGAGATGTGTTATGTTATTTATATTTACAAGTAAGAACTTTGCCGCGCTTTAGTCTGGCCTGTATATGGGTATTTTCGGTATAAACTCTATCAGAAGCACGTATTCCATCATGGAGGAAGAGTCACAGTGCTGTTTAGTAAGCCGCCAACGAAGACCTAACTTATTATAAAGCCTGCTATTTTCCCATTCCAATAATTTGTTCAGTGAGTGTTGCGTCTGGAATAAAAAAATAGAAATAAAGTATATTATTACGTAGGTTATATAAGACTGATCTAATGGCAAAATGCAGCTGTTTTTTTTTTCAGTTCAACATAAAATATCAAGCTATTTCTTAGTTTGCAGTGTTGGTGGAATGCCAACAAAATCTGAAAACTTACCTGGGTAGGTACAATTTCTATTAATAGAAAAAATTATAAGACATTCTGATTATCATGACTTTTACATAGATTGGAAATTACCAGATAACTGGTCAATGATCATAAAACAGATCCCAATTTATATTTTAATATATGACCTGTCAAAAATTATCCTATTATCACACAGACAATTAAAGCATGCGATAAAATCATTATCTCTGAAATTGACTTATTTTCTGTCCAGAATGCACAAACTTAGATGCACATTCTAACGGCTAAACAAAATATAACTAATAGACTCACCCTTTTACTAAGACATATAACGGGCCACAGAGAGCACCCGAGCGTGCAGCAGCAACACATGCAGCCGCAGAACAGCCACTTGACGTTCACCGGCAAGGTTTTCTTAAGCACACAGTTGATTCTGGCTATGGTCGCCTGGTACTCCTCGGGGGCGACGCGAGATTGCAAACCGGAAGGAAATTCATTGTTGAACCGGTTGCTCAAACCAAAACTGGAAATAATCATGTTATATTTTATTGGGGATTGTTAAATAGACACATTCAGATGTATAGAAAAAATATATCTTTAAATGAATCAATCAATCATCCTATAAAACCTTTTTATTGGTTTTAGTTTTAGTTGCAATGAAATACACTCATTAGATGTTTCTAAAAAAGCTTGATTTACTTCCAAATCTATCAAAGACTTAAGTCATATATATATATATATTTCTTATTTTTATATGCTAAGAAACAAACATCTAATATAAATCATTTCTCTCAACAGAAAGAGACAATCAAAACAAATACTATGTAAAGATAACATTTCACACAGGTTGGTTGACAAAGTGTGATAATAATTATTACAGTCCAAAACATATGTGAATACTGAATTAATGTGTAAACTATAGATATGAAAATGTTAAATTAATAAAGAAGGTAATTTTAACAGTAACAAATTTATCTACAATTTGTTATTATTGTTTTACAAATAACTTTACTAGAGCAATATTAAAACATAATGATGATAATACGTTGTAACAAGTGTTTATATAATTATCGAGCCACATTGTAGTTTTATGTAATGAGCAATAAAGATCATTAATTTATTTATAATGGTGAAACTTTCTCATTTAATGACCTTGTAGATAGTGATTAGCGCTTGATAGAATATTACTGTTGTGATGTTTGTAAGGTGTTGAACCTGATAATGCTTTAAAAATATGAGTACATCATATGTGAAATGAAATTACCATTAATACCTTATTAGTACCTAATAAGACTTTAGTAAACAACATATTCTTTAAAGTGTTTCCTATGTATATAGTGAATATATAGTCAGTAAATAAACGAGAAATATAACGACAGTATAAGTAACAAATACAGTAATAAACTCAAGACTACATTTTGTCCCAAATTAAATCTTCGTCCTATATATTCTATTGTATCATAATATAATTTGGCATTGGTCATAATTCTTGACAAAGCATATTCTAATTGCCATAATCCAAGATGGCAAAGAAATCAGAATTATTTGAAACCTGGAAGGAGAGTAATATTGTTTGCTAGTAGATATTGATTGCATTCTTTGATAGCTAAAGGTGTAAACAGCTGATAAAAATATGAAACCTTACACTGTCATATTCCCAGCTCCGCGAACAACGATCGGGTCAGGCACTAATGTCACATGCGTCTCCTCAATATTCTCCTCAGGATCAGTCTCATCTTGATATATAGCATCAAAATCTGCCATCTTCCTTAATCACTAATTCAACAATTTCAAAAATATCTCTGTTTGAATACACATAACAAAGCACTGTATTTGTGGGACCTTTTCACAATCATTGAAAAAGAAACATGAAGTGAGTGACGTTTCATAAACACATTTGTTTTTAATATCAGTGTTATCGTTTCGGATACAAGGTAATTTGAAACAAAAAATCTAAGATATTATTTGACGCACAAAATAAATGATATAAGACAAAATAATGTAGTCTTACGTGAGTCTTACTTAATGATTAAATTGGAATTTCAACAATTTTATCATGTTATTTTTTGTTTGTTTCAGTGATAAAATAGTCAATAAAGAAACCGGCAATTTAATAATTTAAACAATTGGCATTGGTTTGTCCTTTATTATATTAATAATGGTTGATTAATTGAAAATTAGCTATCTATAAATCATAACATTTATGTCAAGCTAGAGAATATAGTTATTTCATACTTTAACGATTCATTCAGGTAGAGGTGGGGTAGAGATCATGTAGAGATTGATAGAAAGTCGTCACATAGAGACGGTCTATCGATTTCACAACAATCATTCTTAAATTTTCATGAAAATTGTAATAATTCGAACACGTTATAACAATTCTCCATTTCAATTCAAAGTTTATATTTTATCCGAACCGTGCTCACTTTGTTGGATTTTAAACATTATGATTATTTCACAATGAACATATTATTATAGCAAATAATAAAAACAATTATAGTTAAAATAACTCAGGAATGTTTTACTGGTGAAGGTACTTTCGCAATTGATTTAGGTAATTCCTAATTTCAGTGCAAGCGCTGTGTACCTTTACTCGTTTTTTATTTCCTATTGGGTTAACGTATTGCATTTGTGAATGAAATATAATCTACCCAGAATTTTAGATACAATCGTTAAAAAAACTTCACCGGAAAAAATAATAAAAAAAAACGGCTATGTGCGAGTCGGACTCGCGCACGAAGGGTTCTGTACTATCATCTATAAAAGTTTATTGTATCGGGACTCCCCATAATATTTTTTATCATATTTAATATAATCTAATATATTTTCGTGATAGGTTATCTTCGCTATTCTAATATAATCATCCAATCCTGCTTTAGATTATAAAGTTAAAATCGCAAATGTTGAAATTACAATATAAACACCTTATAAGCTATGACACTTCATTACAAAATACATAGTTGTAAAATAAGAATTTACTTTTATGTTCTCTATCAACTCTACGTATAACAATAGTACGTATAGTGACAATTTGGAATCGAATTTGAGCCGCCTTTGGTTTTACATGTTACGAAGGATGATATAATTGTAGCGAGTTTTATTATAGGAGCCTTTTTCAAAGTATTGCTTTTATCTTACTCTTTTATTAATGACTTAGTACTAACTAACAAAAAAATTTAATACTGAATTATGGTATGAAATGCCTATTTATTTTGACAATCGGTTATAAATGTAGAACAAAGTTAATAAAATCACATAATATGTATATTTGCGTGCTTGCTCTAGATATTGGATAATAGATACATTTATTAATATTATGTTTAAAGCACGCGGCAGCTAAGTGACATGGCCATATGAGGACATTCCATTATTCCTTGTGTTTGTGTGTGTGGCTATAATATATAGCACACATGGTTAATGTGCAGCTGTGACCCCAAAAAGATTATCTGACTAAACCTTCAATACTGACAACCTGTATTATGAGACCTGTATTGCTAATAATAATCGATGAATACAAGCTATGTATTATAATTAGAACATACAGTGGAATCCGTTTATAATGACATCGAAGGGAATCGACAAACACGTCATAATAAGCGGACGTCATACAAAGCGTTATGTGAAATGAAAAATCTTTTTTATGTAAATATGTATGTATTTAAGTATTTTAATACAGAAACAAACATAATACTTGCATATACAATACGTATATATTAAATCAACATCAAAATTGCACGTAATCAGCAGATTATTATAATAACACATACAAGTGTATTTTTTTACTGTAAGTACACTGTAATTTTTGTCTGCTTTTGTTTTTTCATTTTATTGTAAAAACAGTCTCTAATACTATTGTGTACTTATAGAAGACATAGCTTTGGTCAAATTATCATTTTCAATATTGCTGTGAACAAATCGTGATAATAATTCTGCAGCTTTTAATGCCTCTTCTGCGGTAGGTAATGGTGATTCCTCGACTTCCTCTTCCCCATCACTTTCCAGTTGTTCCTTAGCACTAATGCTCTCTACGATATTTTCATCGGTGGGTTCTTCGGATGTGAGGAGATCGCTATCAATCTAAAAATCTTCCCACATTTCCGTGTAAAGAATCATGCCGGTCATTATAACCAGACATAATTTATTAAAAATGGGTCATAATAAGCGGCATGTCACTGTAAGGGAAGTCAATATATCCGACTTTTTATAAAGAATTTTATATGAAAACCAAACTTCGTAGTGCAATTACGTCATAATAACCGGTTGGTCAATATAGGCGGAGTCATAATAAACGGATTCTACTGTAGTATTAAAAGAAACAACTTTTTAACGTCCTACTATTTTTTCAATATAAAATTAAACATGCTATTTCCAAGCAAATTGAATCTTAAACAAATGTGGAGATATTAATAATTGGATATGTTTATTTACTTCATGAGCTATAGTAATTTTATATTGATTTAAAATAAAGTTCTCATTTGATACCAATATTAATCTATTAGTTTAAACAGGTAGGTAAGTATTAAATATCCCCTTAAATTGTAGGTACTAAGCAGTTAAATGAAACTAACTCTTAGGGCTTTTTCACAATATACAACGTCTAAATTTTGTAAAACATCTTAATTTAAACTTTCACATATTTTAATAGACAAGCTGTATAAATGTCAGCAGCATTAATTCAGTCACCCGCTGACGAAAACACGGGCATAAACTGGAGTTATAACAAGAATCAGTCCTTAAATTCTAGTGGTTTTAGTTAAGTAACTATATGTTTGTAATAGGATATTACTTACTTTTTATGATGATATGATGTTTTCATGTGGAAGGCAATTTTACAAACTGAAATTTAATAATCGCTCCTTTATAATTAAATGGTTAAGTGAACGTTGTGAAACGGGCCTATGTTTCGCTTATCTGACTACTAGCTTTTGTTACATACATGCATATTTAAATCGTTCACGCCCATATTCTGACAAGTAACCCACTTATGTTATGTTATAAATTCGTGGTTTAGTATATTGTTGTAGATATAAATAATTCAAGTGACCGATAAAGGATATAGGGCCGTTATAATATAGATTATAGGTATATATATGCGGGCATATCAGTAGCTTAGTATATAAACTCGGTAGACAACCCTTGAGCAAACATAGTCGTACAGCACTTGCCCGGTACACGAATAAACAACAACATGAAGGTAGAAGAATAAATATAATACTTATTTAAATAAGCTTTTCATTTGTTTAAATTGCCCTTTCATTTATAACATTTATTTTATTTATTAAAAAAAAAAAAAAGCATAATTTTTCTATCTTTAACCGAAGCAAAAACGCATTCTAAGATTGAGGTTAAGGCAATTATTGCGTATTTTTATCATGCCATTTTAATTTCAGGTAATAATTTTAGCCGCCGTTATAGTCTGTAGCGTATCAGCTGGTCTGATAGCACCCGCACCGTACGGCTACGCGCGGCCCTACGGTCTGGCACATGTAGCGGCCCCCATCGCAGTTGCCAGACCCGCCATCGCGGTGGCCAGACCAGCTGCGTATGCCGCTGCTGTGGACGACTACGATCCCAACCCTCAATACTCTTATGCGTATGATATTCAAGACGCTTTGACGGGTAAATATTGACCAAAAACATATTTTTTAATTGCTGTTAGACACTGAAAGTTTACCAATTTTAAAAGCTTGGTTTTCGTTTCATAATAAGTTTTTTAGCTTAAAGGATCTTAATAATCTAATAAACAAATTGACTAATAACTCAATCGTTAGAAGTGACCTCATATTTTTAAATCCTTAAAAAACTATACTCCTAATTAGCAATGTCCAAATATAAGCTATGCCTCTGTGTGGAAAATTCGCTTTATAATCATTTTCTTATAGGTATTTATGTTTATCAACAATATAACATCGTAAATCGTAATGACTTACTTATAACATCGCTTATTAGTTATTGTAATCATGTTATTAACCCATTGAGCCCCGAGCGGCCCGATCTGACCACGACTAGATTTTCTATTGTGTCTGTGATTCCGGGGGCTGAGTTATTAAATAAAAACATTTTTCAGGAGACTCCAAGAGCCAACACGAGACACGATCAGGGGACGTCGTACAAGGATTTTATTCCCTTGTCGACCCCGATGGCACCAAGCGTACCGTGGAATACACCGCTGACCCCCACAACGGTTTCAACGCTGTGGTCCACAGAGAACCGCTAGGCGCTGTAAAAGCCGTCGCGCCTGTAGCTGCTTATCACTAGAAAACTTTAAATAGTTTCAATATAAAATACCTTTTATTTAACGCCTTTACATATTATGTTCGTTATAATCTAGTAGTACTTACATCTGTTCTAGCGTCGACAATATTTGAAAGATATTTTATATTGAAACGAGATGATTTCTTGAGGAGACCATAATATTGTTATTTATTGAAATATGTTAAATGTATGTTAATGCTAAGGTAATAAATAAGAGGAATCGTAAATTATATTTTCAATTTATCCTTTTAAAGTTAAATATTAAAATATTATATATTTATCGCTTTCACATGGCAAGAAGAAAATATCTACCTATAAATAATTAATTTAACATTTTTATCATAAAAAAACGAACCCTAATCAGTGAGTACATTATATGAAATTATATTTATTCAAGATTCAAATTCAAATTTAATTCAAAAGATATAGTCTACCTAAGTCATCATATACCGAGGAATTAGCTGCAGGGAAATCAATAAGTTTTCCGGCTTTTTTGTAGGGCTACGTGTTTTAATTTTCATAAATCTAATAATGGTAAGAATGTTGTTTAAAAAATTGAAAGAAAAATTGTAAAACTTTATAAGACTCAGATAATAATGAATCCAACACTAATATTGTTAACTGATACTTAAATCAATGCGCGTTGATGTCTTTTTTATCAACGTTCCGAAAAGGATGAATTATATCGTAGCTTAATTTTAACAGTAAAATGTTTGAATGTGATAAGAAAATATTAGAAATAAATTTGTTTTCAACAATAGACATGTTACACCTATAGTAAAATTAAGTACAGTATTAAAATTCTTATTGGCAATTTGTTCAATTAATCAACAAAATAGTCAAATCTTATAATGTAAAGCTGTTGGATTACCAAAAAGATAAAAATATTCAATGAAAATTTTTCCAAAACATGCAAGATCATTTCCATATTAACTTCCATAATTATATATGTATTCAATACAAAATACAACTCAATCAGTATAACGCATAAGTAAAATTTCGTAAATGTTAAAATAATTAGCAATAATTAAGCAAGCCAAGGCTAATTATTTCAATTTTATTTTCAATTGAATGCAATTATCTACTACACGTTCACTTATTATTCACTGTTAGAATTGTTTAGTTTTATTGCATACAAAGATATGTTTTGATTATTGAACAGACTTGACTGTTCAGAGTAAAATAAAAAAATGTTCATGTTAACGTTCAGTTTCAATAATGAAACACATTTCGTACGTTTACGACATGTATTTTTAACTAGTCTACGAGTTATGTATAAATTTTACCCTAAGTATGGTGATAAACAGTTTTTAAACAAAATTATAATTTGTTTATTTATTTTTATGGATTGAAAAATTCTAACTTGAATTTTTGTATAATTATCAAAATCATTTTTAGTCTACTTTATAGATAACTACATACTATACATAGAATATTCTTGAAAAAGTTTATATTTTAGTTTAGGAGATTTCTTCACTAAAATTAGGATTCAGACAGACTAAACACTGCGGACATTGCATCAGTCTGTATTCGATAAGGTTCGACTATTATTACGACACTTCTCTCTCTCTCTATAGAACAATGTAATTTTAGTAAAATCTTTATTCCTTACGAGCAGTAAGATCCACAAGTTATTCCTGCATAAACTATAAGTTAAAAACTATATAAAAAATCGATACTTATTTTCATAAATACCACTATTGTTAATTAATAATGTTTATGATGAACGATATTTTCATGAAAAAAAAAAGTTTAATACGATCTAACATTTTTGTAAGTATTTCATTTGTAAATTGAAATTCGTACGACGTTATTTAAAGTTCAAAGTCAAACGTAATGCGTGAGAAAGTATAGAGAGTGCGTATTTCTATTACTTACGATGGCACTATATGACGTAAACCTGTCTATCTTCTTCAGTACAACAATAAACAATAATTACGACGTAATTACTATAAATAAAACTACTCTATACAGATTCGAGAGCTTGATTGCAATACAAAACATTCAAGTGAATGCAAGGCACTTCTATAAATACAACCAATGTCGCCAGCGTGTGCGATATTATTACGCGAACCCCTTTATCGAGCGCATTCAACATGTTAAGGGTAATAATAACAATAAATCAGTATAATTAATTAAAGTCGGTCGATTGTTAAAGTGATATTATATTTCAGGTGTTGTTGTGCGTGAGTGTGTTACACGCGACGCTTGCTATTATAGTGACGGATCCGCCGCCAACAAGCACGGAGTACAACTACTGGTACAATGTGGTCGACCCGTCCACCGGCGACACCAAGAGCCAACAAGAAATAAGACAAGGCGACGTAGTTAAAGGATCATATTCAGTCGTCGACCCAGACGGCACCAAGCGCATAGTAGACTACACGGCGGATTCTAAGAATGGTTTCAAGGCAATCGTCCGCACGGAGCCAGTGGTGTCTGCGAGGCCCGATCGCTTTTACCATCCCAATATAATATATCGTAAGCACCGTGCTCGAGTACAAACTCCTGTCTTTTATTCCGCCCCTTTGCCTGAATATTATTCACCGATATCATCTGACAACAACTTAATCCAAGACGAGCCGGTACTCTTCACTCCGGGCAATGATACGCGCCCTGAACCCCATATATTCCAACGTGGTGAATTTTTTATGCCCAACTATATGCATCATTAACGGATGTGGAAAAATGAAGTAAATGATTGTATACAACAACTGGATAATATAGTATAAGATTTTGAATTAAAAACGAAATGTGATATTAGTTTAATGTTTGGTTTAAAATATTAAATTATTGCATTAATTACTTTAATCCATATACCTACTATCCGTAATTAATATTATTTATCATTGTTGGTTGTCGTTAGAAGGTCATGCCTGGAAATAAAATCTTTATTGTCTGTAACTTTTAAATATGTTTTATGTTATCAAGGTTTGCGTTTTAAATCAGCAACCGGACTTAATAAGCAAAAACTTTTTAAGGTGGACATTAATTATTTATGTATATTTTTATTGAGGCGTATACCTATTTGCCGTTTAAAAATAGGTCACTATAGATAGATATATATTATGTAGAGTTGGGGTTAGCTTTATCGACAGATATTGATATATTTTTTTTTTGTTTGAAATTCATGATATAGTTTAGCGTCTGAAACATGTTCATTGTTCAACCAATATTTAAACTAGAACAGACGAATACAGAATTATAAATTTATGTTACGTATACTTACATATATCTAGTTCCAGTTTCATTTAAATTATTTTTAAATGGTCGATAGTATGAATAGGTGGCATTTTTGATAACATCGGGAGTTTATTACAGATAAGCTAGTGATAAGGCCGTCCCGCTGTGCTGCTCTAATTATAAGTTTTAGATTTAAGGATGTGTTTGTATAGGTACCAACACGATAAAGTGTTATAAAAAAGCTTAGGTAATTCGATTAGTTTTATACAAAAAAAACGGGGCGAGGCAGCGTGATGAAAATGTAGTCAAAACTTTTAACAACTTCAATAGGAAAAAGCACAGGAAACCACAGGATAGGTACTGCAAAAAACAGATTCGGTAGAGAAAACCGCTGTGAACGTAGAGACGGATAAAAATGCCTTCTTAACTATATAGTTATGTATAAATAAATACCATGTTTCATGCAATTACAGCATAATTCAAAATATTTGTAGCTGTTTGATAGTTATTACATGGTTATTACCCAATTCTAAGAATACAAAAAAAAACAACATATCTCTATCTGTCTATTTTATTACATTTTCATTAAAAACGAATAACGCAGAATTAACAAGTCCTATTTAACTAAGGAATTCGTTTTTGCCTTTACTGAAAATGATAGATCAAATCGGAATGAGGCTTTTCTTCTATTCTCATAATATAATCTCAAACACTCGGAGGAAAGACTCGGCACCGTGATCTTAAGACAAACTTAATTAAACTTTATTTAAACAATTTCAAATCCAATAGCTCTAAATAATTACGCTTTGCCGTATGCGCGATGCGCTATGCGAACAAACCGCTCATCAATTAAATAATTTTTAATTATAACGTATATTTCCAAATCTATATTCAAATCTAGTATTAGAAAAATGACAAGCTCATTTTAAAGAAAGCTCAAAATAAACATGTCTTATATACACAAACGTAAAACATTATACACACAACAACAAATGCGTGTTTGAGCACACATATTTTCATCCAATATCGGTAAATATCGATACTAAATTAAAGTGGGGCAACCGGGCACAACTGAAACCAGTAGCCGCAGCCGCATCTCTTGGGGCAGCCCTGGTGCAGCCACATGTACTCTAGGTGCATGTCATCTGGGTGACAGAGACAGGCAATCAAACGCTTGTTGCACGCGCTGGGTATCAGATTTGGGCATTGCCAAGTTCCTGGACCTGAAAATACATAACGAACATTAAAGAAGGTATTTGAAGACCTCTCTTTGGATATAATGCGGTAATAACAGTAAAATAATGAAATTATACTAAAATTAAAATCTAATCTTTTTTCTTTATTCGTTGACAAATATTTTATTTCTATGGCATAAATATAATGCTTGCGTGTAAGCTAACGTGTAAATGCAAGTAGAGCCCTTAGTGTCTTCAATTAATAATAGATGGCGTTAAAAATATATTCTAATGTAAGATATTCGTTCCAAACAAATTATGTATAATTTATATTATTAGTTGTGCTTGCCTACGATGAACATTTTATACTAACTAACAAACTTATTATATATAAGTTATTCATTAACTGTTTATTTAATTGATAATTGGCATAACTTAGTAACGGAACGTTTTATTATTTTACCGCGATATTTAACACTATACACTCGACAAATACCATCTTCTCCAGGATGTTTCTCAACAATGCGACCAAGGGCCCATTTACTGGGTGGTAAGTTATCTTCTTTTATCACAACCACATCTCCTATGTCCATTTCAGATTGTTTTGTTTGCCATTTTGGTCTTTGTTGCTGTCGAGATAAATATTCCGACTGCCAGCGATGCCAGAAGGTTTGTACTAGTTTTTGCGTGTGCTGCCATCGTGATAAATAATTTGTCTGTAAATTAGACAAGGTTGGAGTTGGGATAGTAATTGGAGCTTCACCAATTAGGAAATGTCCAGGTGTCAGCACATCTACATTATCAATATCATTACTAGCCTTTGAACATAGTGGACGTGAATTTAAACAAGCTTCAATTTCACAAAAAATTGTAGTCATCTCTTCAAATGTTACATTTGTGTTTAATATTCTTTTGAGATGGTATTTCATTGATTTCACTCCCGCCTCCCAAAGACCTCCAAAATTAGGACTGTAGGCAGGAATAAAATGCCACTGTGTACCCTCTTGTGCTAGAATGTCTGCTATGTTGTCCTTAAAATTGAGACCAGCCTGTGACCATGCTTCTACTAATTCCTTGTTAGCTCCAACAAAATTTCTTCCCTGATCACTCCAAATATCTGTGCACTAACCTACTATCCAGACAGAACATGCTGACATCATCATCTGTGTTGAGCTACATTTCATAAGTTATCTTTTTATTATTTTCCTAAAGAAATTCTGAATTTACTGTTCGATTTTTTTATTTGTAAATAAATCAAGTGTTTCGTAACATAATGAGCCAGCAAGACATCAGCTTAATTTACCTTTTCTAATAGCCATAATTCGAAACGGATCGCAATCGCCGGCTAAATGGGCAAGCATTTCCCGTTTCTCTATTCCCGTCAGCTGATCCAATGTGTCGTGAAATTGACCGTACAGGCGGCGACCACCGCGGCGGAACGGGGATAAAGCTTTCCAAAAGCTCATTGCGATCTGCGCACAAATATTGTTATAGGAAACAGTTATATAAAAACTGTATATGTATATTAAGCTATTGCATAGCTTCTATCGCGGGCCTTGAGCGCGGGGACCGAATCGAGAAATTCCGTAACGAAAAAACCTCACGCTCCCCACTCCGACGGGCTCGGAGGTGTGGCTTGAAGGCATGCTATGCAATAGCTTTACCGCGGCAGTCCCCGAGTGCCACACGTCTTTTTTTACATGCTGAAAATCATTGTATTGGGTACAAATTAAATGTAAAAATATGACAGTGCTTTTAATTAATGTTTTAGCCTGATATTTAAAGTTTATCAGACACTATCTCATTTTTTATTATTCTTCGTTACATCACTACATAGTATAAATATAAAACAAAGTCGCTGTCGCTGTCCGTTTTTATATACCTATGTGTGTTTAAATCTTTAAAACTACGCCACAAATTTTGATGAGGTTTTTTTAATAGAGTGGTTCTTGAGGAAGGATCAATTTACATAACTTGATAGGTTTTCTACAAAGCGGGCCGAGCCACGCGGGGAAATCTAGTACAAATATATAAATATTAAGTTTCCAAGGTTTAACAGAAATTTATTAGGATGTAGAGAACGTCTTACGGGATATAGGTACATGATGCGTGAAATCGAAATATTTAATTGAAAGTATGTATGATGTGGATGGTAGGTACAATATATTTTCGTTAAAATTCTTGTTCGGTATACATATAATATATATTTCGGAGGTGTATGTGATAATAAGTAAGTAGTATTCATATGATTTTATATGAATCTTAGGTAATGATCAGGTCGATGGGTGGTAAAATAAAGTAATCATGGGGATACAGAATACTACAAACTGATGTTTTACAATACATATAATTTATGTATAAAGGAGGTAAAAAAATCTTACATAAACATTCAAAGATATTCTCACATAAACTTTTCTTATGGCACTAGATTATGACAATTGAAATATTTTGCTTTTTTACTGTCAAAATATTTGAGATGTGAATAAAAATCAAAAAAGGATAATTAAAATATTTAACAATCGATGTTTATCGAAATGAATTGTATGATCGTATGATCTATCGCAAGTTCGATGAGCTTTTTTCAAAAGACTTAGACCTGTGACTTAGACGTTATAATAATAATAATAGAAAAATATTAACGCACCTAATAATTTAAACATAAGTTTATAAACCTTTATAATTTTGTAAAACGGTATTGTAAGGCGATAATAAAAAAAATATGAAGTCAAGGATGTCGCCTAAAGAAAGCTGAGCGCAAGTGATATTTTGAGGAGATCAATCAAAGCATACTTGCTCTGGTTTCGCATTACACGAACAAATTAAAAGGCTTCTGTTTACTTGTATCTGCATATAAATACTATCACTCTTAAAAAGTATCCGGTTACTGTCGCGTATGTCTGCGTTGTGGTATATTGCAATGCCCGAGGCTTTCAGCGATCGTATAAAAACTCGCTTCTGTTTGTATTACGGCACATTCAAATTGAGGTTTCCTCAGTGAAGTCACTGTCCATCCCTTATCAAAATGGCTTTTAAGGTGGGTTCACTACAGGCATATAGTTATTGGTCGATTGTTCTTGCTTTTATTGTTAATTGTTATACTTTTTTATTGGCGTTATTTTGTAACAGTATTGAATAGACAAAAGCTGGCTTAAGGATCTCAGATTCCAGAATCATTATAAATCCGTTCAGGAAGGTTGAATTAGAAATAGCGCTGAATAAAACTTAAATATTACTCATGATTTTTTTTTAATTTGGGTCACACAGAAGACCGTACCGGCGTGTGTCCCTGTTTAAATTTTAAAATAACAAAAACGTGTTTATCTTTCAGTTCGTCGTATTCGTATGCGCGATCGCCGCTGCGCAAGCCGG
>CAJQZM010029086.1:0-23176 GCA_907164665.1 Colias nastes | reverse complement strand
ATTGTCACATTAAATTTAACCCAGCTTTCGTACCCGTAAAACCTTCATACATAAAAGATGCGATGTGAACCCAATAATACCTTGTTTGATAGAAATACTATAACGTCAGAAGTTATGATAAAAAGCCCTTTTGGGACCTGCATAGAATATTGTAGAATGTTTGTTTTATAATTTAAAGTATTAGGAGATTGGAAGATTATTGTGTTAGTTTGGACTTTCGAGTCATGTTGGGTTGGATGTATTTGAAAGATTGATTTTGCTTACAGGTCAATGTATGATCAAATCTTTGTGTTCTTCCCTGCGGTGTCTATAAGTATTTAATATATTATACGACGTACTACATTCACTACTACTATAAGTTTACTACTTTATACATAAGGATGACAAATACACATATGCAATTTTGACGTACATATCTGCATTTTGAATGTAAGACATTATTATTTTTAACATGAGGCTAAAAAACCAAAAGATTACCTACATTCAACAATCAGTATACTAAGTCTATAACATGAATATTATAAAATTTATATAGAATTACGTAGATTTCCGACAAAAAATACTTAAAAGGCGAAATATTTAAAATCCACAGTACATTCCAGATAATTCATCTTTTAGACAAAACCCTCCATTCACAGAGCCTGTCTACGACACAATCTAAGATCTTGAGCAACGCAATCTCTTTCCATTTTAATGTACTATATAACATTTATATAACTATACGTGTTTAATAGAAATTCTCTCACAAAGACACTGGCTAACCCTTGTACGAGACGTTTAAAAAGACGGCTTTGAGTGCTAAAAAGATAATTTGCTTAAATTAAATAAAACTTCCTCTGGGTCTGGATTTTAAGTCTTATTATTATAATATTAAATTTTATTTCAGGACTTTTTCACACACGGCACGATTGATCTCATACTTAGCTTTCGCTTGTGTTATGGAAACCAAATGGCTGATAAACATACATATATAATTTTAAATAATTATCTATACGTATAGATAATCAACACCAAGATACAGAGCAAACATCGATGTCCATCTCACAAATATGCCCTGGGTGGGAATCGAACCCATGACCTCTGACTTGGAAGGTACTGACCGGTTGGTCAGTCAGATATTTGAAATAAAATCTATGTTTTACATTGGGTTAAACCTTAGGGTTTTATTCAGTCAGTGACTGAATAAAATGATTAAGCCAAAGCTAACTTTGTATTCAAGGCTTCTCTCACGTTATCGGGCGACAGAGCCTTAAAATTTCCATACTTCTTTCAACTCTTCAAGATTTGTTGACGCGACAAAAATGCCTTCGCTTTTTTCTAAGTCGATCTACATTTATATGAAAATTCGTCAATTCCTCAGTGGGTCTGTGACAGACAAACTTTACCATTTATCATAATATTATTAGTGGAAATATGTTTTATATAACTTGAAATGTATGCAGCTGGTATACCTGAAGCTGAACGTCGCAAAGCAGCGCAGCATTATCATACTTGTAAATTGTAAAACGTATTTGTTACGAATTGAAATATTATATTCATTGAATAAGATGTTATCACTAAAGTTAAGGTAAAACAGACGTCTTCCAGAGTATTATGTACTATACGATTTAAAATGTTTTATTCTGAATGGTAAGTATAGGTTTTTCGACGTTTCTGTAACGATGTTTTGGTATGAAGAATAAAGCTGAGCTTACAGTATTGAAAACATAAATACGTAATAATATGTACCTACCTACTATGTATATAAGGTGTATATAAGGTGGTGTATTTATTTCTCTCACTTCTAGTGATCTTTCATCTTAGTACAACTATACGCAGAAAGATCATTGAACTCTTAGATCAAATAACATAAATTTATTAGGTACTTTTATATATTTTTTGAATTCCATTTCCAGGAGTAGCTATTAAAGTCACTTAAACTGTACCCCGGTATCGGAAATACGTTGATATTGAACAACTTACGCCTTGGCTCTGCAGTGCGGTCACATTAGGTCATTCTATTAGCGTTCAAATATTTTTCTCTTGGTATAAATCGAAGCCCTTTTTTTGGAAGTATGTGTATGAATAGCGCATCGTGTTTGTTGAAATATGCAAAATAGTTTAAAACAGCGGCAGATTTCGTCACAAGCATTTTACTATGTTATCTATCTACCCATGTAGAGCTTAATTAAAGACAAATAAAACACTTTTAGTATTCAATCATTAATTAATAACCAGCTTTCACGTGAAGGCCCCAATTCTACTACTCAATCTAAGTATTTCTTAATTCGGCAATCTTTTCAGGATCCGATATATTTCCAGCAAGTACCTACAAATTTTTAAGGTGCTATAAGTTTGTCCACTCTGCCAGAAAATTACACAACTACTTACTCATCTATTTTCATCATTATCTATATCATTTACTACCAAAGTTAATGACAAACAAGGAAAGAAGTTAAAGGTTTGAAACAAAAGATTTTCAACATGTTATTAGGAAACGTTTTAATAATATTTTCATTGTTTTTGCAAAATAAACAAAAGACGTGTGGCACTCGGGGACTGCCGCGGTAAAGCTATTGCATAGCATGCCTTCAAGCCACACCTCCGAGCCCGTCGGAGTGGGGAGCGTGAGGTATTTTCGTTACGGAATTTCTCGATTCGGTCCCCGCGCTCAAGGCCCGCGATAGAAGCTATGCAATAGCTTAAAAATCTAGGTATTTAATACGAATAGCAATTACCTATCACCTAGTGTGGTACCGTTAAGGTAATTCAGTTAGTCTGCCTGGCAACAGGGTTCTTTTGCATCGAATATCCACCTGATATAGGCGTCGGAGCCGGGAAATACTTTGAAGAATTTCCCTTTGAAATTACAATCTCCCGTGAATGGAATTAAATGTTCTGCGTTTTACATGATTTATTTAAGCCCATGTTCAGTTCCTTGATCACGTATTTAAGAATTTCATGTTTCATACAATATGAACATTTTTTATGTCGTGTGTTTGGGATTTTTCTGTTGGTAATGTTAAGATATGTGTGTTTTCACGTGACGTATAATTTCGCTTTTATCTTGCGAGGAGAATTTAAAGTATGTGAAATTAGGTGCGTATGTATTATCAACTTCAACTGGGATGTATGAAGAAATAGTATTTATATTTATAATACGATACGATCGTTGTATGAGTGTGAGGAAATTAGGATCAATGAATTCAAATAAAAATTATAATAATGTATTCTGGTTATTTTATTATGGGATTATTTGGTATGAAATATATTTCAGAGAAATACCGAATTATCTTTTAACCACATAATTTTTTCTGGCAATCGAAAATTTCGTAATTTACATTTTATTCACAAATATAGAAATAATTATAATTTCCAGGATTTTACGAAGAAAATTAAGTACAAATTTTAACACACAAGGTAAATTCAGTGGAATTCTAAAAATATCTCGTACCTATACAATTAAGCATGCCATTTTAATATAATTATTTTGAACGTACTTCGATGATTTACAGGTAATATATACCACAAATTTAATAAATTATTCTTAAACAAAATAAAATAAAAACATTAGCAGAGAAAATAAATCTACCTCTACAGTTTAAGAAATTCCAAGGAATTGGTTAAGCATTAGTCGGACCAGAAATAATATTTTCAAAATGGCGCAGTATTGCGATCGCGGGAAATTCAAATAGTGTTTAAAAGTTCACTAAATGTATTAGATATGATTTTATTCAGAGTTGCTTCACTGAGAAACTGCGCTTATAGAAATACGTAGTTTTTAATAATACTTTTTATGAAATTTATTTCAGTTTACGGTATGATATATTTATTTTCAATTTATTTGAACAGGATATTATAATAATAGCATTATTCATAAACGTTAATTTGATGTTTTAATATAATAAGACTCAAATTTAAAAGTTAAACGTTCTAGGTATAGGGAAGATTTCACTTGTACCTAAATGTGAAAATTCTCTAGAAAAATGTGAATGAAAGAAAATCAATCTTTTAGTAAGTGAGCTAATTAGCCCTTATAAATAAGAAGTTCGATTAAAATGTTTCTAAGAGCTGCTTCTGCTTTATCATCATGTCGTTATAGCTTTGAGCTTCACAAGCATATTACTTAATATAACATAATATTCCGCATCTATAAGACTAACCTTAACAAACACGATGTTTTGATCTTCACCAATACATTACAACTATTAAGCTGCGACTTACTAAGGATATCATCGCCCATCAGCTGATCAGGACAATTCCAAAGAACATACCTACGCTTCCCCCGAATTCCCAATAGCCTTTGCCAGAGATCATTTTAATAATATCCAAAGTTTAATAGGCACGTACAACGGAGGCTTCGAGCGGTAATAAAATTTAACGTGTCGTAGGAGTTTTGCTACTCTCGCAGAATTTATCGCGGGAACTTTTTCATTTGAACCTTTATGCTGTTGTCACACTAACTGCTAATAAGGAAGCTATGCTATGCTACAATGTATTTGAGGTAAGATTATAACTACGTTTTTCTAGGATGAACTTTATAGTTGCATGTTGAAGCTAATTCTGCAGTGAAGATAGAATAAGACTTTGATTCTAGGGATATTTGATAAATTTATATACAGCACTCAAATTTGTTTGTAGGAAAATTTCCTACTATTGTCCGTAGTCGATTTTGTACAAATATTATATTGATACTCACAAAAACTATGAATGTAAAGGACAGCATTGAATTTTGTAGAGCTTCATATGTTTCCATTTCAAAAAGTTCAAACTCAAATTCAAATGTTTTATACAAAACTTTTTTGTTATTTAATGTTACAATTATTATGAAATTAGTGTTAGTAGACTGTTATCAAAGTAGCTAACTATGAGTTAACTCACATAAGTGCACACTGCACAAAATCCGATTTACTATAGTAAAAACTTCCTAATTTATAAGCGTCATAAACCATACATAGTTCTTCATCCAGTTAGTTAATAGTCTTAATATAACGTTTGAAATACGGGTAGCGATACGTTTCGACTTTTTGCCGTTTCAAACTTATTGTTAGAGTATAATTGATGACGCTGTGTGATTCCCTTTCATTTGTCATCACATGTTTTGGGGTTATTTTTGTGAACGAAAGAATGTAGAAATTATTGCATTTACGGGTGGATTATTTGGATTAGTGCATATTATGTGTTTGTTACTGAATTACGTCAAATCTACTAAAAGTCATGGAAACTTTAATAATTATAAAATACTAGAGGTCCGCCCCGGCTTCGCCCGTGGTACATATTTCGCAATAAAAGGTAGCCTATGTCCTTTCTCGGGTATCAAAATATCTCCATACCAAATTTCATGCAAATTGGTTCAGTAGTTTAGGCGTGACTGAGTAACAGACAGACAGACAGAGTTACTTTCGCATTTATAATATTAGTATGGATTTGAATAATTAAAAAAAAAAAATGTTTTTTTTTTCTTATATTGTATTAGCTCATTTACATCACCGTATTTATGTTCTTATATATTACAAACAACCAATTTGGTATAATAAAATTGTATTAAATATAATTATGAAACATTTACCATAGCAATTTTGGCAATTGTCCGGATCGTAGCCACACTAATAGTCAGTGACAATAATTTCTACATCGGTTGCAGCATTTTATTAATTTTCATGAAATATTAAATTCTATAGAATTGTCAGTATAGTTTTTTTTTTTACTTTTATATATATAACTAGCTGCGCTCCGCGGTTTCACCCGCGTGGTTCCGCTCCTGTTAGTCTTAGCGTGATGATATGTAGCCTAGCCTTCCTCGATGAATGGGCTATCTAACACTGAAAGAATTTTTCAAATCGAATCAGTAATTCCTGAGATTAGCGCGTTCAAACAAATAAACTCTTCAGCTTTATAATATTAGTATAGATGTTACTACCTATAATATAACATAAATTGTAGGTCTGTCTTCGTATATAACCAGCTGGTAAGACGTCCTATGAACATTTTGAATGAATGAATGAATGAAATGAATTTTGTAGATACAAAGGAAGGATATATCAGCAAGAAATAAATCACAGTCAATATCATAAGATGTAAATTATAAGACATCGTGAAAGCTAGCCGAGTTAAAAACCCTTAAAGTTTATTTTTTTCAAAGTTATTGTAGGTTATAATTTTAATTACCTGGGGCCCTAGTCTGTACAAATTAGTCGGTAATTACCGACAACTAATTTATAGACCCGTCTTCAGCAATGAAAATGATGTCGCTTAATACCTCTCCCCAATTTGATGGAAGCATACAATGGATACATATTTGTTTATAATTTTTATTCTTCACAAAACTTTCCGTTATGCGTCAAAATATTTATATAATAATAGCCTTGTAGTAATGCATTTTTATCTAAATTAATAACATCATTATTTCAATTCCGTAGATATATGAACAATAAATAAAATATAGATTTCATGGATTTGGAAAATCATTTCTTTGCAACACATTCGAATGTTGTCAAAACAAATTATTCTTTGACATTGTCAATCGTTATGATACCGACGTTTTGATCTCGACAAGATCTCGATAACTAAAGCCCTTCTCCCATTACGATACTTCTAGAATAGGTACGATACTCGAGTAGAATACTAGTAAGATATTTGCTCGCTACCCGATGATCGCATATTATGCGACTGAAAAACGACTAAATTCATCATTATTGTGCCTCGTTTTTGTGGGCGGACGTTATATAATAATAATAATAATAATTCATTTATTTATTGTAACAACAGTTAGGTCGTTATGTCGAGCAATCAGCGATTCCAGTGACGAAGAAGCTCTTGCACTTTTTCTTTTTTATAGAAATAGAAGACGGCAACATAAGAGTAGGAAGTACTGGATTCATCCATATATTGAAATAAAAATAAATTGTATAGATTTGTAGCCGCACGAGAACTACAACTCATGATGATTAGAAATTTTTATTTTTCTACCGAAGAGATACGCGGGAGACGTGACGCAAAAGTGACCAACACGGTGAGTCGTGCGATGCTAGTCGCGGACGTATAGGATACCGATAGCGTAGTGTGCGAGCCTACATACAAATGTATGTGAGTTACTCCGCGGCGACTAGTCTCCGAGACTTGCAGGATACTTGAATCGCCTGTGCGTATCGTAATGGGAGAAGGGCCTTACGGTTTGTGTTGGTTTGTAGATACGGTTGAAAATATCGGAAAAATTATAGATTATTATATTCTATAAGATTCTATACATATAATAAATCTGTAGAAGGGTCAATTCTGTACATTGCAAATATTGAAAAAATAAATAGCAGGGGGTGTTACTGGATCGATACCAAACCCAAATATGTGATTAAAAAAAATTTTTGTCTGTCTTTCTGTCTGTCTGTCTGTATGTGAAGGCATCACATAAAAACTAACGGTTCGATTTCGATGAAATTTGGTATAATTATACCTTATTATCCTGGGCATAAAATAGGATACTTTTTATCCCGGAAAAATACGTAGAAAAAAGAAATCTTAATTTTTCTTAATTTTACCGCGCGGACGGAATCGCGGGCGGAAGCTAGTTTTATAATAAAAAAGATATTTCACACTTCCGATGCTATATGATTAAACGCAATAATTTTTTCTCTTATTTAATGTTATTGCAATTAAAATAAAATGCACAAATAATGTTTTATTTTTAAGATGGTTTCAAAATTTTATTGAAAACTATAAGCGGTCCGCCCCGGCTTCGCCCGTGGTACATATTCACGTTTTCTTTACATAAGAACCATCCTCGTACTTCAAGGAATATAATAAAAAAAGAATTAAAGAAATCGGTTCAGCTGTTCTAAAGTTATGCGCTTACCAACACATTTTGGGATTCATTTTTATATTATAGATGTTAAGAAGCCTCATATATTACTTATATTAAATAAATATTAGAATAGTTTACTGCTGTCTGCATTTATTCAGCCTAAATATTCGATAAATTTCTTTCTGAACTTCTAAGATAATAAAATTATACAGATGAATATTATATTATAAATTTATGTAACTAATTTATAAAATAAAAACGATCCAATTACGAAAAAAAATTTATTAGAAAAATTTAATTTAACAGTTTATAATAGCGTAGTTGAAAATTTGGCTCAAAACCATCATCTCTCACCAACATAATTCTAGTAACTTGTACATCTGTAAAATATAAAATTTATAGATAAATATTTATATTTAATAAAAATAAATATTTATATTTAACTAAATCAATTGCGTATATTCATCCTTTGCTTATTAACTGTAATAAAATATACCTACAATGATACACAATATAATAAATATTATTGTATAATAAGACAAGCTAAAAATACAAGTGATACAAATTATTCGTTCCGTCCGTTTCTATGATTTTTCAAAAGGCTTCGAATTGAGCAAAATTATCTTGTAGAGCTTTTAGAGTCTTTTGATTAGAATGTTATTGCACTTCACAAATAACGAAATATTACTAAACTAAAACTAATAGCTTTAACTATATAAAAACATAACGCAGATTGATATTTTCTTAGGATATTTGTTATCCAATAGATTTATAGGATTTTTAAGAATATAATTAAAAATTATCCTCTTGAAAATACAAAATTTATATTTATTTTGATTGATTGATGTCATATGTCAAAAAAGTAAATAAAGAGATTGCCATACATGGAATTTTGGATTCCATGAATATGTAATAAATAGAACATTAATTAAACGATTGATATAAAAAAATATCGAATTTGATTAAAATTAAATTAACTGCCATGTTTTTTGTGCATAACATGTGCTTTTTTCATATGCAATTGTATTTGTAATAATGCGAAAAATTTATGTAACTAATTTTAATTTACTATATATTCCATAATATCAAGGTAAATTTCTTGGAAAAACAACACTAAATTTTTTAGGTCCATACTATAGATACTGAAAATCGTTAGTTACCGACCGATTTCGGTCGACATCGATGTCGATTAATGTGTCGAGACTACACCTACTGATAATGAATTGATACCGCAATAACGACATTAAAAAATAATTACTAACATTTACTGATAGTATTAATAATAATTAATCATCAATTTTAAAATCACTAACGAAGTTGCATGCAGATTTAAAAAATACACAGGAAACCTTTTAAAAAAAACTTTTTTACCTTTTTGAAAAATAAAACTACTAAAATCCAGTGTTACAATCCGCTTACACGTAAAAGAATTCGCAGTACGTAAGTTTAAAATATTCCTCCAGAAGCGTATAATTACTAACTCGTATTTAGACACGTTTCCCACGCTTACTCCAACTATTTCGGACGCAAGGAAATGAAAAAACTGAAAATCTCCAACAAAGAGAAGCATTCTTTATTTCTGGAAACTCACGTTACTGAGCAAAACTGGAAACTTATCACAAAATAGCTTAAACTTTTTAATGTGGAATTGTTTTGTAACGATGTAAGCGTTCTTTTTAGGGTTCCGTAGCCAAAATGGCAAAAACGGAACCCTTATAGTTTCGTCATGTCCGTCTGTCCGTCTGTCCGTCTGTCCGTCTGTCACAGCCGATTTACTCGGAAACTATAAGTACTACAGTGATGAAATTTGATGGGAATATGTGTTGTATGAACCGCTACAAAAATATGACACTAAATAGTAAAAAAAAGAATTGGGGGTGGGGCCCCCCATACATGTAACTGAGGGATGAAATTTTTTTTTTCGATGTACATACCCGTGTGGGGTATCAATGGAAAGGTCTTTTAAAATGATATAAAGTTTTCTAAAAAACATTTTTCTTAAAGTGAACGGTTTTTGAGATATCAGCTCTCAAAGTCGTAAAAAGTATGTCCCCCCCCCTCTATTTTTATAACTACGGGGTATAAAATTCTAAAAAAAATAGAGGTGATGCATGCTAATTAACTCTTTCAACGATTTTTGGTTTGATCAAAGTATCTCTTATAGTTTTTGAGATAGGTTGATTTAACTGTAATTTATTATATTTGCTGCTACGGAACCCTTTGTGCGCGAGCCCGACTCGCACTTGGCCGGTTTTTTTGCTATTTTTTATTTTATGTGCAGATTGGAGTTTTTTATATTCAAATGTTTTATGTTTCGATGTAACGGACGTTGTGTTGTCTATGACGATCGTATTCAAGATATTATGGCAAATATTTTGTACTGAAAATGGAACTCACACAAAATTACCCAGGAACACTTAGAGAAAATAATGTGAAAATTAGTTTTATTCCTACAAAACAACGTTTACACTTCGACAATTACGTTAAAAAAACAAGGGGAGGTGAAATATTTCAATCATGCACTCAGAACTAAACTTGAAGTGATTATCAAAATATAAATTGTATATTATGCATTAACGTAAGTTCATCCTGTTCAAATACGTATAAAAAATTACTGCATTATTATCTACTCAATCTCTCAGTGCCATAATATAAAAATAAAAAGCTCCCGCTAAAATTATATTGCAGTAAAATCAATCAAATACACTACTGTTATGTAACGGGCCATTTTTCTAAACAAACCTCCCAATCACTTGTCGAGTAATTTCTCACGTCGCTCGCGGACCGAAATTGGTGTTGTAAGGTGAAACATACAGAACTAAGATGTGTACGGAAACGCTTCAATAAACTCAATAGCTCTAGCAATTAACTCTATCTAAAATATAATTATTATACAAGCTAATGGTGATTGTAGTTACGTTATGTGTCTGTATATATAGTTGCAATTTATTAATTTAGCCCACTAATATTATAAATGCGAAAGTTTGTGAGGATGGATGGACGGATGCATGGATGTTTCTTACTCTTTCACGCAAATACTAGGTACTGAACCGATTACAATGAAATTTGTTACGTAGGTAGCTGAAGACCCAGAATAAGACATAGGCTACATTTTAACCCGAAAATTCCACTGAAACGGAAACTATGCGGAGTTTTTTTGAAAACGCGAGCGAAGCCGCGGATGAAAATCTAGTATTGAATAATTTTTTTGCACTTCAAACAAGTAACCATTGCCACTTTGGTCATATTGGCGTAACATGAAACAATAAAATATCATGCAAAGTATGTCCCAAATCAGCTGTCACGAAATATTTCCAAATAGTAAAATATAAACTTTTCATTATCATACTTTCAATTATTAATGTCAATAATAACAAAAAATAAAGCATATAAGCTCAATTTTATGAACCTGAAACATATTTTTTTTTCAATATATTTTCACTCGAAAAACCGCCACGATCGCCACAGAAATATAATACCGTATGTTCCAAGTAAATTCGAAAATCGTTGGCGTGATACTCGGGGATTCAATTTAAAATCGTAGCTTGGCCATTCCGGTGTATACTGAGGGATCGAACGAATAATTGCTATTTCTTCTGCAGCTGCAGTCAAAAAGAATGAAAATAAAATCGCCTCGAACCTGTTAACTCGCTTTACTAACGAGGTATTTCGATTTGCTTTCAACCAATTTGCTTTAGGAATTTTACGGTGTTTCGCTGATGTTATTGATATGTGTGTTGGATTTAATTCAAGCTGAATCTATAATAAATTTTGAAATAATTGAACATGTTTATTACAAGTTACACTATAGATATTTTGTAATCAATCGTTGAGGCTTCATTTAGGAAGTATATTTAGGCATGAAAGGATTATTTTAATTACGCATTGTAGGTAATATACACATTTTATGGGTAAGTGAAGAACATCCAAATAAATTAATATTTAAAGTGTTGATACTGTTTGTTTGTCATCCTGTAACGTAGAAATGAAGCTATTTTGCTTGAAAAGATAGACGACTCCGGTGGGATCGCTTTGGGTAGTTTATTTGAAACGCGAAATGTATTTTTTTATTCCATGAATTCGCGAAAACAGGTTTATTGATATCGTATATTTTGATAGAATTTGAATTTTACCAATCAAATCTATCAATGTGTTATTAATAAACTTTAAATTTGGATTACAGAAAATAATAACGGCTTGAACCAGTATCTTTTCACTTTCCATACACACTTGTATGGTAACAAAATATCAACTTGTCTATTAATTATTGTTTTAGTATTATCTTCTTTGTCCTTTTTCATTTAACCACGGACAAAAGAAACAGTCAACAAATAAGCCCACTTAGTAGCAAAGACCCTTTGCCCTTTAATAAATTCACGCTTCCACAATTCTACCAGGGCACCAGAGAGTTAGACGAGTCGTATCATTGAATTGGGAGGAAAAAGTTACGAATTACGTCGTCAATGCAAAATTTCTTTTAGATGTACCTACTCGGAATTCGCACAGCTGTGTCCACGGGACAAATCATGCTATTGCTCGGAAACAAGAGAGAATTCTGTTTTTATTTGCCCTTCAAAGTATATAATTTCTGAGAAGTTTGTGAAAGTTGGATGTTTTAAATATCTGCTCTTTGTGGGATTGTTATTGTGTATTTTATTGGAGATTAAAATTATTTGTGGAAATCGAGGTTTGGTAAGATTTTTGTTGGGGAAATTCCTAGCCAAGTGTTTGGCCTATATATGAGAGAGAATCTTAGTAATTGTTGTGAATATTACTTTTCAAAAGAATTAAGAGAATCAATGGAACATTTTCATTTTTAAGACGCAACAGAAATTATCATAGTTAATACAAACTTAATTATTTTTATTGATTTGGATATTTGAATATTTAATTGTATACATACGAGGTTACAACAAGTAGGTAAGTAAATATATCTTATCGCTATGCACTACGACAAATTCTACAGCAGTAACAAAGCTTACAATATATCAAAATTAAAGTAATAATCCCTTCGTGTCAACCTTAATAAAATCCTACTAAATAAAACCTTTATCTACAATTCTAAGTACACTAATTGCTCAAACAAACCCGAATCAATTCGCCACAGCCCTGTATATGACACTTTGTTATTTATCGAAGATGGAAAGCATTAAATCGATACTTGAGATACAAAAGAAATTTCACCTAACTGCCATCTTTGCTTAGAGTGGCCCGAGAACCCTTGAGACGGGTTACACCTAAGAATAAGTGCGGAATATCACCTACAAGTTGAGCGAAATATGTATATGTATAGGAATACAGATTATTAAATATAATATTGTAAAAATATATAGAAGATTATTGAGTTATTTTTTGGTAGAATACATTTATTCATTGGGAGAAATCTTGGCGGTTTAATGGCAAGAGAAATTACCATTAAACCGCTATTTTTACGTAACCCCGAACTATGTGTTCATGTTAATATGTATGTTTTAAAGAGACTTAAATCTGTGTATTTTTTACACATATTGTTGTAAAATATGTAAGTATTGACAATGAAAATATTTAACAGGTACACAATCGAATTAAAATGAATCTTTATAAGGTAATGACTGCAAAGTTAATTAGGTAGTTACGTACCTAATCTGTGTAAGAATTACGCTAACTTTCATTAAAAATAAATTCAAAGATCAAACGCATTTTAAATTTATCCAATATACATGTTTTTACATTACATTTTTTGCTATGATCCTTTGCAAGGATGCGTGACCTAATTTTAGATGAAGTATGCTTAACTCTCTTAACTTTTATTTTATACAAAAAATCATCATTAAAATATTTAATGGTAAATAGAATCAGTCTGTTTTGATAAGTTATAAAATATTTCTAAGTTATGTTTGACTAGCTTTCCGGCCGCGGATCCGCTCGCTTTATCTAAAACCTAATAAATAATAAATTACCTATATAATTAAACCTTTATCGAGAATCACTCTATATGTTTAAAAAAAACCGCACCAAAATCCGTTTCGTAGTTTTGAATATCTTACAGACACACGGTGTAAAGCGACTTTGTTTCATACTAACAATAGTGTTAGTATTCATGCTAACATTAACTACGTGTCATAATGCACCAAGCTCCAACACGACATCAGAATTTATATTCAAATTCCCAAGTATAAGCAAATAAATGAACTAAGAAGTTACGGTAATAGTTGATCAGTTTCGAAGCCTTTCCTAGTCTAACACAATTTTGCGAACATTCCTTCGTCGCTAAACAGTTTATCGGAACTTTGCGCTTTGCTCACGACCTCGTGACGTCATACAGTACTTCCAGTTCACTTTGAAGATGTAGCTGATATAAAATAATATCGAACGGCTACATTTTTCCTGTCATTTTGTAGTTTGTTTTAAGATAAAGCGAATTAAGGAACGTGATCTTGAATAAATGAAGATTGTTAAACCATTGAATTATATAAATGTATAATAATGTTCAATATAGTCCAATTGTGGTTGGCAAATTATATGTAATATGCATTAATAAAAATACACGTTTTACAAGTAAAGTCTTCATGAAAACTTTGACCATAAGATACTTAAGTTGGTATGAATTTAAAGGAAAACGCTAGAATCTCAAAATCTTGGCTAGAGAAGGACACAGACAGATCTATAATTACTATATCAATATTTTTAAATAGGTAAACAACGTCTTTATAATATTATATCTGCAAGGAATTAATATGTTTAATGTATTTAAAATCACATCCACAACAAGCTGGGTAAATCATAAAATTTTACTTAACATTGAAATAAAAGCTATTTTTTTCAAAATAAATTGTTAAATCAAAGCAAACAGATCCAATGGAGCTTGCTAAGAAAAATTGTGATCGGGTTCACTCTAACACTAACAAATGTGCTAGTTGGGATGAAATTAAATAAAACCATTTAGTTGAATACGAGTACTCAATCTAACCGTCAGTAACTACATGGACTTACCCGCATTACTATCGAACATTGGCAAAGACACCCGACTATGTTCCTTCTTAACACCCATAAGAGCCTACAATCCGAATCCCTGCTATTCAATATTCAACTCTATTTCAGCGATTAAGAATTGACTTTCCCGTTACAAAAGTTTCGGATAAGTCGTTACATAATTAGGTAATTGCACTGGCAATCAGCCAGGGTTTGTACCTCAACGGGACTTCCTATTCTGAAAACGTTTTTATTCTGTACAATTAATCATAGAGCAGTTACTGTGTTGCAGTATCTATAGAGTTCAAATTTAATCCGATGAAAATATCAAATGCGATCTGAATAAATACGCGAATTTATCTTGGATGATACGTTTGTGCAAACTTTTATTTTTATTAGCTAAAAATTATTTTATATGGTGATATTGAGTATCAACTGATTGCTTAGCCATCATTTTTATGAAATAGTGTTTCCAAAGATTTGGTTGTATATTATATAATCATATAATTATAATATGGATAATAATTTATATACATTTTAACCAAAAGACCAACAAATTTGTGATAAAAATATAACCAAAAATCTTACTGCCCCATATTTCAAGACTTACAAAAGTTATTAATAAAATCTATATATTGTATGAAATAACAATAATATTTAAGGTTACAAAAACAATTGGAACAAGAAAATAAAAACCTGAAAACCAATATGCATGTATCAATAAAATGAAATATTTTTAATCGCGAAGCAATTTCTGCTTGATGGAATTTTTATATCAAGACATAATTCATATTTGTTTTAATTGTAAAAATAATATTTCATGCATATCATTCTGTCGTATTTCAATATTGATACGTTATATTGGTTTTGGTATAATGAAAAACATATTTTTTGGCTTACGTACCTATAGGTTATTATAATTTGTAGATATCTAAAAAACTAAAGGTCTAGCGCCGATGATCACTTACCACCAGGTGACTCGTCTTCACTACTTCTGTAAACTTAGTAATAACTAGCTGTGCTCCGCGGTTTCACCCGCATTGTTCCACTCCTGTTGGTCTTAGTGTGATGATATACTTATAGCCTATAGCTTTCCTCGATAAATGGGCTATCTAACACCGAAAGAATTTTTCAAATCGGACCAGTAGTTCCTGAGATTAGCGCGTTCAAACAAACAAACAAACTCTTCAGCTTTATAATATTAGTATAGATATAATTTAGGTTTTTTTTATAAAATACGTTTTAAACCCTACTACTACTATGTATTATGTAATATTTTATAAAAAGCATTTTTTTATTTTTTTCAGGCTGATCTTTTGTGGTAGTGTGTCTTCCCCGATACGAGCTGATCCAACATATACTAAAGCATCCAGGAAATAACGTTAACATAATATTCTCATAAGCATTAACTAAATAACAACTGACAAGCCCATCAATGCACATCTCTTCCTATTTATCGTGATAACACAATATACAGATACATACAGTAAGGAAACTTCATACAAAATGTTCGAAATGGCTCCCCCCCCATCAAGCGTGTTTACAAGGGTATTGAGGGGGATCGATAGTAGCGGGTGACACATCCACAGATTTTGAATATAGTATGGAAAAAAGTTTAAAGTGATGTCAATTCACATTAAATAAATATCGATTGTTTCAGTTTGTAGCCCTTTCAATAAATATATTTGTAAATACCATATCTGACTACAAGTTAAAAAGAGACTATTTTTTAATTTCTATAGATATGGCAGTATGAGTTTTATATTATGTTGACATATTTTCTATCAAAATGATAGCTACAAATAGTACCTATTAGGAGTCCAGTCTGTTTAAAGATCGCATCTATTTTTTACGCAATCTAGAAGAGCACGAAAATATAAAAAAAGGAAACCTTAAAAAAATCTTGTTTAAATTTATGTGCATAATTACGTAAATATTAGGGAAGAAAAAGATAGATATTATAATTATTGTATTTTTATCGATACGTGGCGTCTCCACTTTGTCAAGCACTAAGCCTGTCAAACTATTTTCTTTTTCTTCCTAAAACAAAAGGTAGAGGTTCTATGCTCGTATAATAATAATTTTAATTTATTTTTGCATATTTTGTGTTTTTTAATTTAATTTAATTTATCGTTTTAAAAATAATTTAGTAGGTATACCTACATACAAGTATTGTAAATTCTGGTTTAAAATAATTATTGAATATATGTATAATACAAATATCAAGCATTATAAATAATTTAGGTACATTAAATAGCCTTCGGCGTCCATAACAAAACTAGATTTCGAAATATAGCACTGATAAAAACGTATTTACTTTTACAAGCTGTATTAATTCGGATTGTTTCTTCTTGTAAATTCATATTTAGGCTACACCATTTTTGTATTTTAACGGGTTTTAATCTCCAAATTACCACAAAATCAACTGTGAAAAAAAGCAAACAGAAATATACAGGCCGAATTGATAACCTTCTCCTTTATTTTTCAAGTCGGTTAAATATCAAAAAGTAACAGCCCTATAGCTATACGTCATAATTTCATGGGGGGGGCTTAGTTTCCTAACTGTATGTACGTAGTATATATCTGTCAACTGTGGTGATAATGTATTGATAGATTCAATTAATCATCTGCCATTGCCTGTTAGTTAGTTGGTTACTGTTTTTTTTTAATTTAAATAATACAGGTTGGCATAATAGTCTTGTTTTAATCTTGTTGTTGTAATTGTTTTATTAACACGATAATGTAGAGTTAATTATGTTATGATTTTGTATGTTAATTAAAATCATGATAAAATATGTTTGTAAATGTACCTAACACGTACACGTAAATGTTAATAACTTTTACTATTGAAGGTTCTGTCCGTGTAAAATGTGTATTAGTTGCAACTTGAAAAATGAATAAAAAATAAAACAAATACAAATGATTTTCATTTCTCAACCTTGCTTTTTATGTTTAATGTTTTTTTCAGTTTGCTATACATTTTTATAAATCCACGAGTACTAGGATCTCATAAAAACAAGCAATATACGTTCGACACATCTAAAACAATTTCACAAATGCATTACCCGACTTGTAATTCTTCCCTCAATATTACAGCCTAGAGGGCAATTCTCTAAAAAGTAATAAATATAATGGATATCCGACGAAATGAAAGGCAATCCGGATTTTATTCCATCCAATATTAGACCCTGTCTGAAGTTTGTCGCGATAGCCGTGATAGAGACTGTTATATCCAATCGAATATTATTTTATCATAATAATTATAGTTTTCCTGTCTGCACGGTTATGTTTTGGTGAATCTATACTTATAATAATATCGATTAGGTTTTTCTGTGAACATTTATATTTTGATCAAATGTAATTTTAGGATGGAGGACTGCCGACTGTGTGATTAAAGTACTTATTATTGATATATTGTTAATATAAGATAAACACGTTAAGAGCTCAATCAGCAATTGAGCTGTTAAATTTGACACAATTTTTAAGAACGAAAAAAATAGCTGAGTGGTTATTTTTTTCGTTGACTTATAACAAAATTTAATTTAAAACTTGTAGTTTATTATTGTGACAACTTGTAGATATAAATATATTATTGTAGTGCTGTAAATGCTATATCATTATGTATTCTTGTTATACGGATTAGATATGTTAATTATAGTAACAATTAACGTCACCCATCAAACACAATTATTTTATCCATATATCAAATTTTATAAGGAAACAAAACACATATGAATATCCGAAAAATAGCCGAGAAAAGAATCTGCACCCTTTATTTTTATACAATATTACCATCCCGTAATGGTGAAAGCGTAACTTCTATATATACAAAAATATTCCGAAGGCTCAAGGATACGAAATATTACCGATACTAAATTATTATGTATATTATATCCCTTGGGTAACATGCAATTGGGCTTTGAGATTAAACCTCAAAAGGGTAACGAGGTTTTGGTGCCTGGGGCTAAGTACAAGGTCCTTAGTATTTTGATTCGGAATACAATAATTTAACGGAGCGTTTAAATTGATTCGTTGTATTCATTTTTTGATCGCATACGCGCTAGGGGAATGATGTTGATTTTTATAAATTGGTAGTTGAACTTCGTTTTGGTTTTAAAATCGATTCATTACATTTAATAAAATACTATTGTAAGCTTTTATTACCTCAATATTTTTAATAGTAATATTTTACAACTTTTTACAGTATCTGAGAAAGTTAGCGTGTGGTAATTTTAGTTTTTTATAAATATTATATTCAATCATCTTCAATAATATCGTTTTCACGTGAAATAAAGGCAAAGAAACGAAAAATGATAAGAAATACACATTCTCGTTTAAATGCGTTTAAATAATACTATTATTATTTTAATATAGTAATTAATGTTAACGCTGACGTTACAATAAAGACATACCTATATAAAGATGTTAACTCAAACAAATTGACATCCCCTGATTAATGTTAAGTTTAGTTTCATATCAAAAAGAAGCGTCTTTATTGAGGGATCTATATAATTAAAATTCAAAATTTTACCCTACTGTATCAACGTGAAAGACAATTTACAAAATAGAGTAGTAAGTAGAGATACTTCTCAATAATACCAGTAATCATAAAATGCAGTTTTTTTATTAAATTTAATACACATTTCGTTTATTTGGACAGTTTATAAAGACCTTTCGCTATGTCCAGTTTATTTTAAGTTCCGTGAAAAGTCCGAATGCACTCGGAATTTGTTCTAGCCCTGTCAGACGACCTAGGTTTTTACGTCCAACGTTTTGAAGTCTTAACATAACACCTACAGAACATTATTTTATACGACGTCGTATGTTGCGGCGCTTTTAAACTAAGTTATGAAACATAATAACTTGGTGAAGCGCATAACCGTTACTTAGGACGTGTCGTGTAACTTGATCCGGTTGTAATGGTTGCAAATTTTAAGAATATAGTTGTTAATATTATTGTTTATTTTCGATTGTTAAGTTTAAATGCATTTTGAACATGGTCTGTTTGAATAAAATAATTTGTATATGTATTATACCTGTAATTGAAATGCAATCACAACACATCGGTACAGTTCAAGGTTTTAATCATTGACGTTGCTATAGTATTTGTAAATAATATAGTATAATAATAGTATTTAATTAAGATTTAAAACAAATAGTTACATTTCTACAAAACACTATTTACATTTAAAAATTTTCTCCTCGAAAAACGCGACACTAATGTTACCTTTTTTAAAAGAAGGCAATTTTTGTGAGCGCGTAATTTTTGTGCCTTTGTATGACCGAAAGTTAGCTACTCTAGGTCTTCAAATTCCCGTTGAAAAGGCTTAATTATATAATTTTCAGTTTTTATATCTTTTGTAAGGTTTTCTTTTATTTCGGTGCAAACTTACAACCACAAGAGAAAGATTGTCCTTGTTGAGACTTTCGACGATTAATGCGATGAAGTCACGAATTTGCATACTTTGCAGTTTTGTCGTGTTCTTCCTTATAATTATTAAGAGGAAGTTTCAAGATTTATATTAAGTTGCCATGTATGTTTCAATTGTGGTACTACTAGTATTTTAGGGAATTTGCATTTAAGCTACATATAGATAGAGAGCTATTTTTTATGCCTAGTTATAAATAAATATTTGCACATTAAGTAAAATAATATAACAAACTGAATATGGAACCAATTGGTATTAAACCGTCTGAAATGAGATTTATTTATGAGCAATACATTACTGTTTCACAATGTTTATATACAAGAATTATAAATAAAAATGGGCACAATAGAACCGCAAACTCAAAAGAAAAAAATAATTCCTCTTCATAAAATAACTGATTAAGTTTTATTTCGGCACAGGAATGATAAGGTTAAACCCTAAACCAGTTTATTAGACCCAATAAAACGTAACCGAGAGTGAGTGTTGCCAGCTTAAAGTGACACCCCTAAGAACGCTTACATTGTTCGAAATGAATATTTATTATGTAGCAACCCTGACGCGGTAGTTGACTCTGAACTGGCATTTGTTAGGATATCCGATTATTATTTGTATTAGTTGATTTCTAAAGCTATTTTATAGAAAAATTATGGAAAATTAACTAACCAAACTTACTTTTATACAATCACCTTGTAAGAAACAAGTCAAGGTCGTAGGTAGAGTTGTTTCAAATTTGATTGAAGTCCAATAAATTGAGGCATAAACCATTTAACATGAAAATTTATAGTAATCACGTGAATAACTGATACATAGTTTTCCATTTAATAGTTATAGCTTCCAAGAAATGAAAAAATAGCCTAACTTTTAACTAAAGATTATAGAATAAAAACTTTTTCATTTGGAATGGGATCTCTATTTTTTGTGGAAGCAGAGTAACGGGGAATGCGTCACCATGATAAGCCAAATATCTACTATTAGCGTCTTACACTCACACTGTTGCCTACCTAATATGTAATAGCAGAGCCTGTATAAAATGATTCATGTATTAAAAGCTTAATTCTGAAGATTTTTTGTACGTATGCATTAAAAATTTAGAAAATTATATTTCTGTTAAACTCGTTACACATTAATTGTGAAATAAATTATTTTGAACTAAGACTTGCTACGGGTCTTTGTTTCAATCGTAAAAAATACATAATCAAATTAACAACCTTTATGCCCATTTTCATAATATACTTAAATAATGTGTATAGACTTGTAATTCATCTATTGTATTTAATACGTGATCTACAAGCAAAATTGACTACCACTCTGCAATCAAGAACCATTTTAAACTCTAACTCAATACACGTAAGTTCAAATTGCAATAACGCAGTTTCTTAAATAAAATTGCACTTCAGCCCATCACGTGTCAAAGTTCATAACATACTAGACCAAAACTAAAAGCCTGTGATGACAGAATCCAATCAGGCAGTACATTGGCTCCTGTTACTGGCGCTAGTTCTTAGTTAATAAGGATTTTGGTTAGCTTATATCATGTTTTAGTTGAATATTCGAGAATAAATTATGGTGAGGCATTGTGGAGATAGTGGTAAAGATAGTAATTTTAAATGCAATTTACCGTTGACTTGTATTTCAGGCCGTTTTATGTTTCAATCATTCGACATAGATGGAACCCAGTAATTGGCATAAGCTTATTTTTTTAATTATTATGAAAATATGACCAAAATTGTATTATGTTTTATAACAACTATTTAATACGATTATTTGTCCAATTCCCTTCAAACTCAGTTATCCGAATTACCACACACAAAGCCTAGAATTCGTTCAAACAACAATCCAGCTAATTTCAACATCTAAAATCGAGTATTTACAAACAATGCTATTACAAATGACATGGCTAATATGACCGCGTCAATGGAACGTAATCAATTTGACATTTATCATCGACCATTCGACCCAGGAACGTGTGGTCACTACGAGTATGCCACTATTGATGTGACTATCAAAACTTGATTGATGGGTTAAGTTTTTTGAGGGTTTTCTTGTGAACGCGGTAAATCAGGATTTGGGGTATACATTTATGTTATTTAGAAATACAACTTATGGGATTATGTCATTTTCTATCATAAAATACGCTAAATATGTAAAATAGCTCTACCTAGAGTTCACTACTATTTAGCCCTACTATACGGGGCGACTAAAAACCAACCAAAGTTGATTGTATTCATTCATTGAATTTGTAAGTAACTGTAATTTAATTTCCCAAAACAGAATATGAAATACTCAACGATCTTTTATTAGATTTAAATATAATTGAAAATATTTATTTTTAACTCAAGTTATTTGTATAATATTTCACGCTTTTTTTGAGTGGAAAAATACGGTTTCTATTTATTTTATTGATTTGTTAATAAGTAACTATAAATATAATATAATACATACCTAAATCAATAAAAGCTGTTCAACTGAAAAAAACATTAAAGCTCAAAAAGCATCCACCATTCCACTATCGATAAATTTTAAAAACATAAACAATATATAAATAAAAATTACTAACGCACCGAATATTTGCAGTTATAAATTTAACGGTCGTAAAATTGAATCAGGATTTTTTGGAAAAATGTCGTTCGATGTTTTGCGGTGAAATCAATCCCATGCGAGGGTGATATTTAAATCTTCGTAAGCCGATATGATTTTCAACGACAACGACCAGCGAAATTCGAGTTATATTAAAATTTTATGGAATATATTAGGTTCCGACAGATTTTCAGTGCTGTGCATAAAAGATAAATCATAGAGGATTTTACGTTTTTTGCACGCCCCATTTCGGTTAGAAGTGTGCGGAAAATAATTAAATTTGGCATTAGAGATTTTTATTTGGCAGGATTGATTTGGAGTGTGTAGGATTATTTTGTACGTATAGTATCTTGAAATCTATACTAATATTATAAAGCTGAAGAGTTTGTTTGTTTGTTTGTTTGTTTGTTTGAACGCGCTAATCTCAGGAACTACTGGTCCG
>CAJQZM010029085.1:0-17643 GCA_907164665.1 Colias nastes | reverse complement strand
TCAATGTCACTCGTCAAACGTCATTGCACTATTGCAGCTGTCATTTAAGCATTGTTATTTGTTAATTGTTAATTTGTTAATTGTTGTGGATTGTCTGTAGGGTTGGAAATACGCGTGTGATTTTAATTTGTTACGTTATTATATTAAGTACTTACCTATTTAATTATCATGGATAAAGTTAAAAGAGATAGAAGTGCAAACTTTTCTTTACATGAGAGAGATATTTTTTTTGAAGTGTACTTAAGTAGTCTGGGAACTTTATTATCAATGGGCGTAGTTGAGCAATAGCCACAGTCACCTTCTTAACGATACGGCTTGCTGTTGGTGGACTGACTCCACAAAAATCAGCCGCACTAGTGAGATACCTCAATGTTAATAGTAGGCTTGTTTTTGTTGAAACTGCTTGATTTCTAAAATAAAGATTTTTTATAAGTTAGGTAACTACTACACCTACTTCAAACAACAGGTAACACATTTATGTAGCTACTTTGAATATTATAGGAGGAAGGGATTAATATGATTTGATAGGTTATCTATAAGTAAAATCACTTCAATAATTAAAAAATACCACTCACCTTTGCGATGTAGGCATTATTTTATGTTTTATAAAGTTATGCACTTGGTTAACTGCATAACCGTAAAATAATCAACACGGAATTTAAATACACGAATCCTTGCTATTCGTTGTGTCGAAGAATATTCTAATTCATGCAACTGATGATCAATTAAATCAAATAAATCCATTTTTATTCGTATATTTAAAAAAAAATCGTTGGTGATATGCAAGAAATGACAACAGACAATACTTAATCGTCGAGTAAAACACGCTAATTGGCAGAAGACGTGGCAAGTAAGTTACGGGTCAGTTAATCTTATGATTAGTGCTACTCGGACGTCGTGAAACTCGCACTTGAAGTTACGGGTCACTTTAACTGGCGATTAGCCTACTCGACACTTTACTTGAGGGTGGTGAAACAGGCCCTTACTTAGCATCTACTCAAATATTTTAGAATTTAGATTGGTGGGTATAATTAATAGGATAGAGATTTTAAAATATGGGACTTTTGTTGATTTATCGATGAAGGAGGATATTTTTTTTCTCTATGTGAATATGATCTTCAATTGAATTTTATAAAATTTATCTAAATGTCAACTAAGTAAATTTGCTGTTTTAATAAAATCTATAAAATATAAATTAAAAAGCGGGGTAACTATACTTAACTTGATCGCACTATCATATCTACATAATAAAAAATAACTAATCATCGTCACCTACATACGTCAATCATGATTCATGACCTCATCAAGTAATGATGTTTGTAAGCTGCGTCGGCGCACACGTGCGTTCAAATTTTATGTTCCTTTTGATGTTTCAAAGATTTTTCTTAATTTTTTAGTTTAATATCGTTAGTAGAGAGTAAACTGGGAAGTACTGGGTTAAATACAAACTTAAGTACGGAGAAAATACGTAATAGGTATGTGAAACATGCATATATCATATTATTATTAAGTACTAGCGGTCCGCCCCGGCTTCGCCCGTGGTACATATTTCGCAATAAAAGGTAGCCTATGTTCTTTCTTAGGGTCTATAAGCTCCTATAGCTCCCGCCGCGAAGCGCGTCGAACGCGGCAACTGATACACAAAAATAATCCTTATGGCATGATTCTGTATTCACGCGCGATGACTTATATATAGCGTATTTCATGTATAACTTTGGTGTTTCTACACCGATTTACATGATTCTTTTTTTATTGAATAGGTAATAATGTTAAATTTTTTTAATTAGGGATGAGTGGGAGTGTTGTAAACGTAAGAGTAGACAAATATAATCAGAAAGCTCCGAATTGCTAAGCTATTGAAGTTTCACGTGTTATTGTGAGTCAATTTTAAAAGATAGACATATGCTGTCTAGGAATTTATTTTTATATAATAATAATAATTTAAGAACATTTGTGTCGTACATGATTTCTATGTAGCTTTAACCATTAAGGCTGCACACGCGACGGAAGCTTAAAAAATGGAGTAACTTCTCCCGTTTTCCCAATATTTCCCTTCACAGCTCTGCTCATATTGATCGTAGCGTAATAAAAAGTATACTATAACCTGCCCAGGAGTATGAAGAATAATTGTGCCAAATTTCGTTAAAATCCGTCGTGTAGTTTTTGTTTCTATAACGAATATACAGACAGACAGACAGACAGACAGACAGACAGACAGACAAAAATTTTACTGATTGCATTTTTGGCATCAGTAGCGATCCCTTATCACCCCTTCATAATTTTTTTTTAAATATATTTCATGTACAGAATTGGCCTCTCTACAGATTTATTATAAGTATAGATTGTAGATAGAAATTAGCTGTTAAGTGTTTAAAACTACCGACGACACACTACAGTCTACATCGCATAAAATGTTAAAAAATAATGGTCTGTTAATATTTGAAGATGCCATTTTTAAACTTACACATAATACAGGTAATAATAGTAATTAGTAATTAGCTGTTATAATTTCAAGACCACATTACAAGTTACAACACGTATGTACGTATACTGTATGATAAATATAATTAGCACTTAATATTACATCACGTTACAACACCTATGCGTATGAAATTCATCTCGCAGCACAGATAAGGCATGGTAATGAACCGTAATAGATGCTTTCGTAATTCGACCCACAAACGAGTGTCTGAGACTGTACTATGAATGTATGGAGTTAATTAAGTTCGGCTGATGTGCATGGGGCGGGCGGAACGCGGCGTTTTTGTTGTTGTAAACGTGTGACTTGAAATGTCGTCTAGATAGGTTAAGAATATAGAAATCTGCGTAATACTGTCTCGACTTGTTCTTGGCAACGTATTACTTGTATAAGTACCTACTACTAATTTGTCAGCCGCACTTTTGTGCTTAGATTAAGTACCTACGCATGAAAGAATTTACTCATGGCTATAGATTTAAGACCACATTGTCTTTTTATAAAGACTTGAGTCCACAATTTAATTACTTTCTATTGACAATATAATTTTTCTAATAAATATGTAATAGACAGTTATTATATTATTTTATTATCGAAATCGTTTTAAATTTAATCAATAGTCATATTTCCAACAACTGGTTTAAACGTGTAAATGCATCGTCTGTAAAGCGCCTTATGTTTATCTCGATGAGATTCACTTCGATAACGAAGTCTAAACTTAATTAGTGCCACATTTATATGAAGAATCATTCCTACGCTAATCATTATTGCTAAAAAAATGTGTATTGTTGTAATAAATGTTAACCTTAGAATGTTCACAACATATTATTATATTTTTTTTTCGAAAACTTGATTTATTTATAGCTTTGTTAAGGATTAAAATATTTCCCACTTAAAAAGGAAGCAAGTTATAGGATTACGTTTATATATATTATCACAGATAATATAATACTATACCAGTAATATTATATAAAAATAATACGATACTAAAGGAATGCGTATACAAGGAAAAGCAAATTGTTAATACTAAAACGCTTTTGGTAAATAAATCAGTGTTGTGTTTTAAATGACGTTAACACGCACTCTTTTAAATTCATAACGTGTGTTTGTGTGGTGCAAAGAACATGCTTTAGCGATAAGATTATTCGTATTTATATTTCTCGTATGTGTTCGCATGAATATTTTTCGTATACATGTGTAAGTATGGGTGAATGTTTGTTATTCTGTCACGTAAAAATTGTCGAACGGATTGTGATGGAAATAAATATATTATGTAGTAATAATAAGTATTATAGTAGGAAATACCACATAGGCAGTATATTGGTGTTATGTTTTATATTTATCCAGATAAGCAGCGCGTTGACGCTAATTTTTTATATATAAAATATATGTACGATTTGCGACTTACTGTAAAATATATCTTATTCAGATATATTTTAGAGTAAGTGTGCTTTTATCTCAATCAACTTTACACAACAACAATAACTAAATAAACTTGTCGTCTAGTTGATCTTATAAATCTAATGTGATTTACGATTTTATTAAATCGCTTCATCTTGTGCCTTAAATATTATGTATGTCTTCTGTACTTACTCATGTTATATCGAACTGAGGTGACAGACAAACGAACCCGAGGACAATTCACGTACAAAGGTGGAATTTAAATTGCTAATGGTTGTGCAAACTATGACGTCATAGTGTATGGTAAATATTATTTGCTATTGGTATGTTTGGGTTTTTAGCTGTCTGTGTTTGTTATTCGTTTACAGTTCTTTTCCTTATACATATATAGGAAACTGGATTTCCGCCCGAGGATTCGCCCGCTCTATCTAAAACCTAATAAATTATATACTAAAACCTTCCTTTTGAATCACTCTATCTATTAAAAAAAACCGCATCAAATTCCATTCTGTAGTTTAAAAGAATTCAGTATACATAGGGACATAGGGACAGAGAAAGCGTTTGTTTGTTTGCGCTAATCTCAGGAACTACTGGAGTAGTATGGATTCCCGGACTCTGCCTCACTGCGTGAGGCAGAGTCCGGGAATCCAGTGAATCCAAACGAGAATCCAAACATACCCCGACTAAAAAAAAACATTCTGAATCCTATCAACATTCCAGTCCCATCTCTTACAATTCCTTTTCAAAAACTGGAGATGATATCGCTCAGGTGTTCGTCCATATTCAGAATCAAAATATTGACCGATGCCATTCGTATCGATATGTACAGCTACCCAGTGTGAACCTGGTTTATCATCCACATCCAAATTGCATATTATATACGTTGGTACATGGGTATACATAGGCAGTCTATTAGCAGCATAAACATTATTTTCTAGACTCGGATGAATCTTTTTCATATGTTTTTGTAATTCTAGTGTATCCATGATATTAATGTTATTAGCAGATTATTACAGTACCAATCTATTCAATGGTTGTCATAGGAATGTTCAATTATAGTGTTTTGTATAAGATTAAATAGGAAGTTTGTAAGGAAATAAAAAATAGTAAATTGCATAGGTACAATTTGTTTTATTTAATTTTATAATGTTTCCTTTAGTTACATATACACAAAATGCATTAAGCATAACACATAAATCTAAAACATAACACACATTATAACCTTAACTACTAATAGTCTACAGTAACATTTCTATTTTTATCTATTTCAATAATATTATCAAACTCAACATAAACAACACAGTTAATACAACCTTAAAAATTATTACAAAGCACATATACCCAAAAAAAAAAAAAAACAATAATAATCAAATATATTCATGACTAAAATTTTGAAATATAAATATCGTTTTTAGCTGAAATTGCCATCGAGTTTATAATGACCCAACGGTAATGTATCTATATTGTTTGGTAGAATGTACCGCTTGGCATCATTAAAGGATAAACATGTTTTATTTATTTCTTGTGTAAAAATTGTATGCTTTAATGATTTAAATCTATACATTTTACAATATTGAACGTTTTTATTAAACAAACATGACTTATAATTATCTAAAGTTAATTTTTTTGTGACACACTTGTTAACACCCTTTGCCTTAGTAATAATTTTATCATCAACCTGTAACGCATACATTTTTGATCGCAGACCTACAAATTCCATAAAAATTCTACCACAATTTTCATCTTTGAAATAACCTATTTTTTTTTTATTTAGTTTAGGAAAATTAAAAACGTTGTTAGCATCATAATCTGATGTATCGAAATATGTATTAATGTCCAGTTTTATATCATTATAAAAGTTACTCGTAAATATTTGATAAATGAGACTGTCGGTATCGGTGTATAGCAATTTCAAATTGGAACCAAATTTATCTTGCATGTAATTGTAGTGGAAATCATACATAAGCGTTTTAGATATATCTAATATACAAAATCCTAGATAAAAAGGTTTATTATAAATTAACTTTGTTTTGTTTAATTGAATTGCAACAAGACTATCAGAAAAAATTGAAACACTGTGAAAATGTGGTTGAGCAATTAAATCTCCAGCTCCCAATACTTTACCCCGATTTTCCCAATGAGTTAACAGTTTAACATTTACACGTTTTTCAATATTTTCCATAGTCTTACCAAAAACAGCGTTGTTCATTAGTTTATAAAAATCTTTCTCAAAATCTGAAATAGCTTGGGTTCTCAATTGTGTATTTAAGTCTATATATTCTTTTAACCATGGAGTCTGATTAAATTTTAATATTCTATGAATTTTTAATAATTTTAACCCCATTTTTAAGCATTGAATTAAATTTCTATAATGTATAATATATTTGGATTTGTTTTTTAAGTTTGGAATCAATCTAATTTCTTTAGCGTCACCTACAGGTATGTTTTCTGGACAAAGAGGTAAATCGGAATGTTTATCATGCAAATCAACCGGATACTCAAGATCTACCTCCAAGATAAATCCTATCTCTGAAGAATAACTAACATTAAAATCTGTATCGGGGGAAGCCCACTCAAAATTACCTGTAGGTAGATATTGGGACATAGCCCAACCATACAGGTTATTGGCATCGAAATACATTAAAAATGAATCTTTATCTTTTGAGTTATAGTTGGACATATAAACATTATTTGCTTTTGCATAGCGAGTGCTACACTGTGAAACACCTCCACGTATTCCTGATTTAATAAAAGCAATCATCTCAATATCTGTAAGTAATTCTAACTCGATTCTAGTATGTTTCAACATAGCATCCCAACTTAATCCAGGAGCTGTATAGTAATGGGCGGGATCTAAATCATAAGTTTTTATGCAAACACATCTAAAATTTTCAAAAATATCTGCTAACAATAATACATCGGTTTTTAAATAAAGATTTGAATAGTCCATCATATTTTTACATTTAAAATGATTCCAAACGTCTTTCGCATGGTTGTAATCTTCATTAGAAATAAAAGAATCTGTGAGAGTACTGTAAAATTGTGATTGCATTGGAAGTTGATATTGATTTAATGCATCAAAATCTTTAACAAATTCATATGGAAATACACCTTTTTTAGTTAGTCGTTTAAAGTCTTCTAAATTAGGGAAACATTTTGATAATTCTTTAAAATCATTATCGTTTAAATTTTTTGCTAAGGTATCTAAGCTACTGGGTAAAAATTTAAGTGAATCCGCAAAACGTAAAGTAACATTACTGTTATTGATTTTAATTATCTTTGAAAATGATATATATTTTTCTTTATTTTGTGGGAGAACTTCTACCTGACCTTCATCAAAGTTTAATGCATGTACAATGAAATGTGCATCATAATGACTTAAATTGTGCAAGAAGACTGGTATAGTGTAAGGTACTCTAAATTTTTCTGAACAAACTTTATGCACGACCCCAATAAATTTCCCAGTAAACCAATCATGGTAAAACACTGAATCCCCATTCAAATTTTTATTACAAACATAACAGTGTTCAGATTTGCTAACTATATCTTGTTCTATTTGTGATAAATTATTAGAAGCTTTTTGAAAACCAATTTTCTTCACAATTATTTTCAGATTATCTTTTAACGATTCCATAAATTTTAAAGCACAATTTTCACCAGTATATGTTACATATTTAGACAATTTATCATCATAAGAACATTTAATGTAATATCCAAAACTATAAACATTGTGTTTTTGTACATTTATCGTATGTGATTTTGTAGGGTCATTTGAACACGATGCTAAAGGACTTAAAAAAGCCTCAAAATCCGCATATATAACAAAAGGTAACTTCAGTTTACGTTGGAATTTATCAAAACTTAATTTACTTTCAGATACAATATCACCCCACCAATTTCTTTTATTTTTATCAACGCTTGGTATTTGTGTACATATATGTCTACAATCATTTTTTTGATGGTTATTCAAACGTTCATATGTTGAAAAATATTGTAAACAAAAGTCACATAGATATATAGCTTCCTTCGATTTTGAAATTTGATTACTTATTAATCTTGACATATTTTTTATGTAACAATAATGACCGATTTTACCCTGTGTCAAATATAATAAATTTATATGAGTCTGCATTTTGTTCTTTGTAAAATACAAGGGTCCGACAATACTATTTTTTTTTCTTTGTTCATTATATTCTAGACCAAAAACATTAATACTAATATTGTTAAGACTTTCAATTTTGTGAATATCGTTTAATTTAACTGGAAATGTAATATTACCGAACTTCAATTTATGACTGTGTTTGGTGTATGATGATACTCTATCCGAATTTTTATGTATTGGAAACAAAGCGGATAACAGTGCCCACTTAAAACAGGCGTTATCTGTGTTTTTAACATTTATAACAGCTTTTTTTATTTTTATGTCATGTGGTAACTCAATATAAGATTTTCCTCTTAAAGGGTTAAATTGATTTATATTCATATCCAAATGTAAAATTTTTTTCAAACTCCACCCACTATCCTTTTTCTCGAATGAATTTATATAATTAATAAAAGAATTCGTTACAGTAGTATAAAATATATTTAAATCATCGCCGGTGCAAACAATAAAATTCATTGATTGAAAATCAAAAGTGTTATTTATATTTTTTGTCTCCTGCACAAAGTCACCATATAAAATAAAATTGATTTTTAAAATTGTTTGCTCTTCTATAGACTTATTTATTAACGTAAATATTGTATCTTTGACTGAAGCAAGAAATAAATCTGGTGTCTCAAACTGTAAAAAATTTTGATTTTCGGAAGTTACTCTATAAGTTATTATTCTATTACCGAACGCAGTCTCAATTATCTTAACATTAGGTTTTATTGAATGTTGTATTTTATCTACGTTATTTTTGTGTACATTGCTTCTCAGATGATTAGCAAAATATTTTTTGGAAACACTTATATTACAAATACTACAACATTTCGTCTTGGAATTAATACCTTCATTCGATGTTGATGGTTGTTGTGAAGTCCGTGAAAAATCAATTTTAGTTGCAGATTTTATCCTTTTGATGTCATCAGAATTAACATCAACTTCTGCTTTCCTTTTGGTTCCCCGTCCCGTTTGTTCCACCCTAAAAAAAAAAAAAAAAAATAAAAAATAAAAAAAATGTTATTTACTTCGACTGCTTAAAATACAAATAAGAAAGAAAAAAGATGATTATAAAAAATATATACTCACAATTTTCCATCGAATTCATCACATAGCTCCATCAAACTTTGATCATGAAATGAGTGATTTAATTCATTTCTTTCTATTTCATCACAAACGTTTAAAAGTTCATTTGTATCAATGGATAGGCTTGTCAATTCAAGATCCATTTCGTTGAAAAAAACACTAACACATTCTTCAGACATTTTAAACACTATATTTGTTTCACAACTGCTTTCTTGTAACACACTTTTTGCCTTAATGCTCAATGGTCTTCAACATAATCAAACCTCCATTTTGTTATTTGTAATAAATTTCTACGCGTTGACCTGTGGTTGAATTCGAAACACAATATACTAAGGATGCGTGCAGGGATATTTATATAATAGATTTGGGAAGGGGCTAGCATGACTTTGGAATCATTATCTATAAGGATTTCCGAAAAATGAATACATTAACATACTGAACTAACAAACAAAAACAACAAACATAGTTAAGCAATCACTTATGTACTTATAATTATATTGACAATAATTTGGGAATCATTATCTTCGGACTTCAGTTTGTAGTGAATATTGCTTAATGTATGCTTAATGCATTTTGTGTATATGTAACTAAAGGAAACATTATAAAATTAAATAAAACAAAAATCGCCTACCAATGCATATACACATACCTGCATTTATTATATACAATCTCGACCCTGACTCACAGCCAGGTTCTCATTGGGTAGCTATTCATATCAACCACGAAAGAGTTGGAGACTATTTTGATTCCTTTGGACGTAAACCGATTAGAGTAATAGCGGAATTTTTAAGAAGAAATTGTCGCATGTGGGACTATAATACTGCTAGAATTCAGGATATCTATTCCGCGTTTTGTGGAGAGTATTGCGTTGTATATTTGTACAAGTTCCGGGGGCTGAGATTGGAAGATTTCCTTACAAATTTTTCGTATGACTCACCAAGAAATGATATGACACTTGTTAAATTGTATTGTAGTGTAATGCGGGTGTAAATAAAGAAATAATATGTTTTATTTTCAATCAACTCTTTTACAATCCTTGTCCTGCCGTAACAAAGTTCGATACATCAGATTACCCGGAAAAACAATTAGGTTAGGTTAGGTTAGACTTTGATAAACAACGCCAGAAGCGAATCGCTTTTTAAAAAAGCAACAATTAGGTTCGGTTAGGTTAGACTTTGATAAACAACGCACGAGCCGAGCGAGCAAAGCGAGCGTGCCGCGGCAGCGGCCGGCGAGTGCCAGAAGCGAATCGCTTTTTTAAAAAAGCAACAATTATAATAATATAGTAGGATAATATATAAATATAGTTATAGGATTTTAGACGTATTTTTTCTTGAATATAATAATACATCGTTTGAATAGCGAGGTAGGTCGTAACAAAGAAGTTTAATACAAAAGCAGTGATAAGCGAGGTGCACAATGAGTAATAGATATGAACGCCGATAGATAATAGGAAAAGGCAAACAACCGGTGGGTCATTAGCGCCCCATTAATGACCCATCGATTAACTCTTATCTAATTGATATTTGATAAGAGTTAATCGATCTGCACACCTCAGCTATCTTTGGAACCGTGCATCCTATCGCTTCGGGAGTGAGTGCTATCGACTCAGCGTGGCCGCTTTAGTGGGAAAAGAGTCCAAACTTTTTTTTTTTTTTTTTTTTTTTTTAGTCGGGGTTTTCAATCAAGTCACGTCCTCACCGTACCATACGGTGAGGCAGCATAGAGTGAGGCAGTACCCGGGAATCCATACTACTTACTGGTCCGATTTGAAAAATTCTTTCGGTGTTACATAGCCCATTTATCGAGAAATGCTATACTTATATATCATCACGCTAAGACCAACAGGAGCGGAGCACTGCGGGTAAAAGCGCAGGGCACAGCTAGTCTGTTTATAAAATGAGTCGGTATGCACATTTTTGTACAGGAAAAGAGCTAAGAATGTACGCTAGACAGAACAGTTGAACTATTTGCGCGTCTAAACAATCAATTTGTTATATCTACATTGCATCTCAAACCTTGGTTTATATTTGAGTCAGAGTAATGGTCAAATAGTTTGTTTGTGTGTATGTATAATGTATATTGATCAAGATGCATTAGGCTGGTCTATTTATGTTTTGATTTTGCGAAGTTTAGATAGAGCGGTGATTGTGTTTTTGTTTTTGAAAGATGTTATTTTAAGGTATTGCGATTTTTGTGCCTATAGAAGTTAAGTGTTATTTTGATCGTAATAAGTTATTGCGCAATTCATTAATTGTTTTTTTAATTTTTGGCAAATTCGTGCCATTCGACAAATACAAAAATATGAAAAAAAATTGTAAAATGTAAAAGTAAATATACTGGTATTTAACTTGGTACAAAACAGTTTTCAAATATATTAAAAACTACGGATTACCCTATTGCACTTTTACGTAACTCGGACATCTTTTTTTTATCTATTGCATTAAAACATATTAACGTTCAGAAATCAATATGTACTCAGTTACAGAAGCCTCTAGTTACATAATATTGCGGTTGAATGAGTTAAACAAATTATATACTAAGTATTAGCACATATAAGTTATGCTATGTACACATTATAGCGTGAGATTTGTTAACCGAGGTCCGAGGACGAAGGAGCTTCGCTGTTCGCAATTCGTATCAAGTTTTTTAACTTGTATTTGATCGATTGCGATCGAAAGAGGTATTGTAACTGCAATTATTTGAGAGATATAGTTTGTTTTTTAATGTGTTTCTGATTTGTATGCATTCAATTTCTGCAGTTATGTTTATTATAACTTTAACTGTTACTTAAAGCGTCTCATACCGTAAATAACTTTATAATGTGAATACATACTGTTTGCTAGTATTAATGTAGGTACACACCACAAACTATGGAACATTTAAAAATAACTACATTCGGAAGCTTAAAAAAAACAATATATTCGTCGATAGTCTGGCCACAGCATAAAGAAAAAGCAATTACAGCCAAGACTATAGAGGTGTAAATGAATACTGCGGTATGTACAGATTAATAGCTAGAAAGGTAACTACTATGGGTTTAGAAACGGTTCTTTATGGTGAAAACGAGCGTTGAGATGGTAATTTGTGACGGTATAGTGGTAACGCAATTTTTATTTGTATCTATTTTACAATTAATACTTGTTCTGGAGATCTGGCTACGCACGGGTGGGCAAATTATATAGGTAGACTAGCTGTGCCCCGCGGATTTATCCGAATAGCGCCGCTCCTCCCGTTGGTCTTAGCGTGATGATAGCCTTCCTCAATAAATATAGGCTATCTAAAACCGAAATTTTTCAAATCGTACCAGTTGTTCCTTAGATTAGCGCGTTGATACAAACAAATTCTTCAGCCTTATAATATTAGTTTAGATTAGTATATACTTGTTATTGTTTAAGTACTTATATATGTTTTATTTATATTCTCGTGATATTTGTGTCACTTATAATAGCGTGTGTCTACCGTCTTTAATTAACCACTTGAAGCCAATTGGCCTAATTGTTGTGACGCGCGATCAAAATCATTTTCTCACTTGAAAGTTTGGTATTTACTGAAATTTATTACTAACTTTTGCCCCTTCGTTAGTTCGGAGTGGTGGCGAAATAAATTTATATTACAAAGATGGTTTGCACATATTATAGTCTGTCCACTATAAGAATTGCTTTTTGACAGCTCGACGGGTGATACCAGAAGTGATGTACAAAAGATTATCGATTGTGATACTATTTCAATTATAAATTCAAAATATTATCATAATCGAATTAGGTACGTAAATAATAATTACAACGTAAACATACTAATAAGATATGTAATAATAAGACCACATATTATGTATGCATTTTATGTTAAAACTAAACTTAACTAATATTTTATTATATATTGGTTTCTATCTTACAATTTGGTTGCCTTTATGTTTAAATTATATAACATAATAGAAGAGTTTTTCTGTATCGGATACATTTTACAGAGTATTTCTATCGATTATTATAATCTATCGACCCATCATTGAATAATTCTGTGTAGAAATCACTAAGTGGGCGGGGCATGTCCATGAAGTACAATAATTATTTGTATGACATTTTAACATAGACAATACAATCCTTCATAGGCGTGAAGCTGTCAAAAAGCAAATAATATAATGGACAGAGTATATTTATAAATGAAAAGGTTAAAGGAATAACATTGCAAATGATCTTATCAAGTCAAATTATTCCGACTTATTTTTGAATTGAAACTTCTTTAGGCGCGTTGACAGTAATATTTAAAGTTTCAAGTAAGGAGACGATTTCGGTATCTTTGAATCTTACCAAATAAGTATCTCTTCTGACACGTGTGCTCGGCACACACGCTCTTTTTTAAAGATGGTGGTTCATGAGGACGGTTTTAGTGTAATACCTATAATTTTTTAAGTTTCCTATAAAGCGGGTGAATCTGTGCGTAGAATGCTTGTAATGTATAATTCACGTTTTTTTAACTCGTAACATGAAATCTTACAGTTTAAACACGTGTGTTGTTTTTATACATTTCAGTGTTCTTACAAAAATAAATAAAAAAGGCTTGTTTTGGTTTTACAACTACTACGGATTCCTGCGTGTCAAATAACACGAAAAAGCATTGTTTTTTTTTCCTATATTATCATGTTTTGTAACTAGAATAAAATTAATTGATACTTAAAAATAATACTAAGAATTTTGCATAATCGTCTATTTAAAACCACAGTATGAAAATATAGAAATAAAAACCACAACAAACGTTAACCTTGTTACAATTTTAATACAACCTTTTTAATTTGGTCAAGCTAACATGTAATTAGGCATTGCCAAATTTGACAGTCGTAATTTGATATGGATCAAATATACAAATGTTGAACGCAACCTAATCAATTTATTATTTGTTTAACAGTTACGTAACGGTCGGGTTTTAGTCACGAATAACTCGCATTTCCTTTCCGTATTTGATTAGCAAACGTGTTCGAAATTCAAATTTGCAATCGTTCCAGAACGATGATCCTGTGCGCCGCGCGATTGGTGGATGCCGTGACGTCATGACGTAGCGCGGCTGCGATTGGTTGAGCGCCGCGTGCCGTGCGCTGATTGGTGAATGATGTCAGGACTACAGACGCGGGGGGATGACCCGATCAATGGTGTCGATGTACGGGAGCAAGGAAGCGCTTTAAGGTCAGTATTGTTGCCTTGACGTTAATGACATTGAATTTTTTTATCGCGTGACCATATGTATAGATGAATGATTAAGGAATGGTGGTAAGCCGGCATCGCCGGTCAATGTTTTATTTATAATTGCTTGTTGGTAACGGTGACATGTTGATTTATGTTTTTTAAGTGTTCTAGTTTAATAACCGTAATCGGATTTAACGGTAATTGAATAATTATTATAATCATTCGTTATATTTTTATAAAATTATAAATAAAGTATTGTGCAAAGAGTTTCGTATACAATACTTGGAAACTATTATGACAAAATATAACAAAATTAGATAGTGTGTTCGCATGAGACACGGTCTACCGAGAGACAGATTAACAAATCCTTTTATTTCTTACAATAAAATGTCAGTAGATCAATATCAATTTTTATATCCCAAGTAACTTTACGTGCATTAAAAAGAAAGTAAATTTAATTAAACATTAAGGTCAAAATGCAGTCTGGTTCAGTACAATACAAATTATCAAGATTAGATAATCGAGTTATATCATTCATTGAGAAAGTAATTTGAACTCTATTACCAAATTGTAAAGTCGACTTTACCTTGCAGTTGATGTGATATATCCTATACACATGAAGCATAAGTTGAACTTTATTACGTTGGTTTAAGGTTCTCTTTCGGTTGTTTTTGCAAATATTTTCAGGCGCGGATGCGAAACGGAGCGAAAAATTATATGTTTCGCTATTTGTCGTGATCTTATCTTTGTAGGTGTTATCTGAGTTGTAGGAAATATATCCTGTAACCGCTATTTATGTGAACACTAGGTTTTTCCACGGAATTCGTCCGGAAATTGGCATTTTTAAACGTTGTGTTATTGTTTATATTATATTTATGTCTCAAGAATGTAATAAGTAGTATGTTTTCAGCTTCCTCTAGGTAGAACCATTGTAATAGGAAGGTAGAATCTAGATTATAGGTTATAAACCGAATATTTTATGCGTGTTATCAAAATCGATACAGGCCTTTTCCGATGAAGTACCGAACGAACTCACACAAACATTTATAATATTTGTAAAGGGGTTTTATTGTACAGTATTGTTCGGCTTCGCGCGAAATACTTGATACGACAAAAAATATTTTTAAAATCTTTCAATGAATATTTAAATAATTTGCACAACCAATGACGTCATAAGTTGGACACAACAGAAGTCAGTAAAAACGCCAAATATGTCACAATAGATCTTATTATAAAGTGATCAGTGTAATCTTTCCGCAATCTCAGATTTAATTACAATTGTAGATTGCTCTAATGGAAGTATTGCGTATTGTAATTGTAATTTGTAATTCTACTCCGACGTAATTGTATGTGATAGCTCATTGCTCATAGCTCATTTGATACTAGTGAAACTTAATGCGGATGGAGACTGTTTTTGGTAGCAAATGTGATGTTGTTAACGGGAGTGTTTTAAGATTTGAACAATCTTTGTAGGTCAATTTTGTATCAAAAACGAGACAGAACTGAACTTTATTAAACAATACCACATCGATTATATGTGAGCGGAGCGCGGCGGAACTGATTTCCTTCTTTTTTGCGAAATACTTACATATTAAGTAATAATATTTAAAAAATGATCTAATCAATTCAATGTTATATACGCACATTTACATCCTCAAGTCCATAATGTAATCACACACAACACATGGCGTAAACAATTATTAGTAGATCGCTAGATAGCATTCGACCACGTGCTTCGAGGTGACATGTGATATGAACCATTTCTAGCTGAACTGTCATATGCTATACGTTCAAGTTGGTACTTATATCATGGATTTTTTTGTATATTTAGCTATAACAGCCTATATATCTAGCCATAATATACTAGTTAACAATAGGAATGAGATTTTTGAACATGGCAATAAGACAAAAAATACCTTTAATTATGTATCAAAATTGCACACTAAAACTAATGCCATATCATGTACATTACCTACGTAAAAAGTATCTAATATCCTGACATCGGTGTACATAGGTATACAGTATTTATATTCATAGTTCCCGTATTAGAACTTAATTTCTTTCTGTCGTATATTTCTATAAGTCTTTTATTATTACAAAATTCTCTCGTACAATACGTATTTTATACAATTTAAAATAAGTATAACAATTAGTGTGCGTATAATCAAAATGATCATGACAAAAGCTATTAAAACAAAGCCCTTGTTACATACAACCTCAAAACATCGACCTTGTGAGGAATTCTATAGATCTAACACACGAGACAGCCCACGCCACGTAAGAGTATAATTAGGGTTGTCACCTTTTTGCAATTAAAGTATATTGGTGATTATAGGTAAGAAAAAAAAAGTATATAGGATCCAAATAATGTACAATTTATTATACAGGTCAAATTTTTAAAAATTATATTTGCCTGATTAATTTATTTGTTAAAAATTATAAGATGTCTGCTTGTTTCTGTTTCATCTTCTATACTCTATATATCTTCTATATATGCTTAAACAGCCGAATCTCAGCAACCACCGGCCTGATTTGAATCATTATTTCACTGTTAGATAGTCTATTTATCGTGGAAGGCTATATGTCATCCTGCTCAATAGGAGCGGAGCAATGCGGGTAAAACCGCGGGAGCAGCACTATTTATTGTTAGTATTTATTGTTCTCATACAAATTAAAACAATAGCCTGAGATAACGTACATTACTTAAATAAAACGGGTGGCAACCCTAAGTATAATTGTGATCCGGTTTCAAGGCCCGCGAAACCTTACTGCAAGTAAGTTAAGATAGTGCAGTGTTTTTATTGCTTTTTATGTAATATCATGTACAGTACATTTTTTCTACGCAGTTAGAAGACTTGTTCGTTTATTTTTGAATTGTAAATCCTCAGAAATATAAATAACAAGGATAAATCTATGTTATGACTATTCTAAAGTGCTTCTGGAAGTCTTGTGGTTCGACATCAGCACCAATGCAGTTACTTAAATTGCGACCAAAAATTCAAAAGTACTTAAAATCATGCAAATTACGTATTCAGAGCATAATTATCTGCTGGGATTGTGTTATTATTTATTAACTATGCATAAATTAATTGAAAATTTTGAAAGCTTTAAAGGTATAGAGAGTTATTAGTAATGATAAGATCAATTGAATAATATTAAATTGGTTCTACAAACTTCATGGTACAAGGATAAATTGGTAATAAATAATGAATAAGTTAAAAAATTTCAGTTGACTTCAATGGCAGACGATTTCCTCCATTTCATAATCTATTAGTTACTCTGAACAGTGAACTATTATAAATTTAACAGTATACACACTTAACAATTTATTTATCTTACAATTTAATGTACCAAACCAAGTT
>CAJQZM010029084.1:0-13716 GCA_907164665.1 Colias nastes | reverse complement strand
CCGGCGAATATCGAGTTAGATGTAAGTAGATTAGCTAAAATTTCACACCCAAAAGTACTTATGTCTACATACTTTAACATTTATTTACTAACAGTTATATTAAAATATACCTACGGAACAGAGACGTGGCCTCTAACCCTGGGCCTTGTGCACAAGCTCGGCGTCGCCCAACGTGCTATGGAAAGGGCTATGCTCGGAATTTCCCTACGAAATCGAATCAGAAATGAGGAAATCCGTAGGAGAACTGGAGCACAGTTGACAGATATATACTACGTACATACAGTTAGGAAACTAAGCCCCCCCCCATGAAATTATGACGTATAGCTATAGGGCTGTTACTTTTTGATATTTAACCGACTTGAAAAATAAAGGAGAAGGTTATCAATTCGGCCTGTATATTTCTGTTTGCTTTTTTTCACAGTTGATTTTGTGGTAATTTGGAGATTAAAACCCGTTAAAATACAAAAATGGTGTAGCCTAAATATGAATTTACAAGAAGAAACAATCCGAATTAATACAGCTTGTAAAAGTAAATACGTTTTTATCAGTGCTATATTTCGAAATCTAGTTTTGTTATGGACGCCGAAGGCTATTTAATGTACCTAAATTATTTATAATGCTTGATATTTGTATTATACATATATTCAATAATTATTTTAAACCAGAATTTACAATACTTGTATGTAGGTATACCTACTAAATTATTTTTAAAACGATAAATTAAATTAAATTAAAAAACACAAAATATGCAAAAATAAATTAAAATTATTATTATACGAGCATAGAACCTCTACCTTTTTGTTTTAGGAAGAAAAAGAAAATAGTTTGACAGGCTTAGTGCTTGACAAAGTGGAGACGCCACGTATCGATAAAAATACAATAATTATAATATCTATCTTTTTCTTCCCTAATATTTACGTAATTATGCACATAAATTTAAACAAGATTTTTTTAAGGTTTCCTTTTTTTATATTTTCGTGCTCTTCTAGATTGCGTAAAAAATATATGCGATCTTTAAACAGACTGGACTCCTAATAGGTACTATTTGTAGCTATCATTTTGATAGAAAATATGTCAACATAATATAAAACTCATACTGCCATATCTATAGAAATTAAAAAATAGTCTCGTTTTAACTTGTAGTCAGATATGGTATTTACAAATATATTTATTGAAAGGGCTACAAACTGAAACAATCGATATTTATTTAATGTGAATTGACATCACTTTAAACTTTTTTCCATACTATATTCAAAATCTGTGGATGTGTCACCCGCTACTATCGATCCCCCTCAATACCCTTGTAAACACGCTTGATGGGGGGGGAGCCATTTCGAACATTTTGTATGAAGTTTCCTTACTGTATGTATCTGTATATTGTGACTGGAGTCACCGACATAGCTCGCCGGATTAGCACGTTGAAGTGGCAATGGGCGGGGCACATAGCCCGTAGAACCGATGGCCGTTGGGGCAAAAAGGTTCTGGAATGGAGGCCACGAACTGGGCGACGAAGCGTGGGACGACCTCCCACAAGATGGACAGACGACCTGGTCCGAGTGGCAGGAAGCCGCTGGATGCAGGCCGCCGGTGACCGGTCGTAGTGGAAATCCTTGAGGGAGGCCTTTGTCCAACAGTGGACGTCCCACGGCTGAAACGATATTAAAATTATAATCTTCCTTCTATAAACATGAATCCAAACTATACATTAGTTACCTACTCTTCCTAAAGTCATTTCGCCGATTGAGTTCAATTTTTACATAACAATTAATTTTTTATTTTCTAACAAAAACTGTTTTCTCTTATGAGTATTCTATATTCCTAGGGCAATTGCTGGATAGTCCCAATGGTTCTGATGATTGTACTAAGCGTAGTGCACTCGCAAATTGTATGCACCACTGAAATGGAGCTAGCCAGAGTTCGACCAAGATCTACTTACAGGAGAAAACTGCCGAGATATTTTAGGTATATTTTAACTTTTGTACCTCCATAATCTATACTTATAATAAATCTGTAGAGAGGCCAATTCTGTACATGAAATATATTTAAAAAAAAACTATGAAGGGGTGATAAGGGATCGCTACTGATGCCAAAAATGCAATCAGTAAAATTTTTGTCTGTCTGTCTGTCTGTCTGTCTGTCTGTCTGTCTGTATATTCGTTATAGAAACAAAAACTACACGACGGATTTTAACGAAATTTGGCACAATTATTCTTCATACTCCTGGGCAGGTTATAGTATACTTTTTATTACGCTACGATCAATATGAGCAGAGCAGTGAAGGGAAATATTGGGAAAACGGGAGAAGTTACTCCATTTTTTAAGCATCCGTCGCGTGTGCAGCCTTAATGGTTAAAGCTACATAGAAATCATGTACGACACAAATGTTCTTATATTATTACATAAAAATAAATTCCTAGACAGCATATGTCTATCTTTTAAAATTGACTAACAATAACACGTGAAACTTCAATAGCTTAGCAATTCGGAGCTTTCTGATTATATTTGTCTACTCTTACGTTTACAACACTCTCACTCATCCCTAATTAAAAAAAGTTAACATTATTACCTATTCAATAAAAAAAGAATCATGTAAATCGGTGTAGAAACACCAAAGTTATACATGAAATACGCTATAAGTCATCGCGCGTGAATACAGAATCATGCCTAAGGATTACTTTTGTGTATCAGTTGCCGCGTTCGACGCGCTTCGCGGCGGGAGCTATAAAAAGGCGGCGGATCCGCACCCGTTTCGCGTTGTCACGGCATCACGTGTGAACGGCTGAACCGATTTCGATAATTCTTTTTTTATTATATTCCTTGAAGTACGAGGATGGTTCTTATGTAGAGAAAACGTAAATATGTACCACGGGCGAAGCCGGGGCGGACCGCTAGTATAAGTAATATAAAACAATGTAGCAACAGTATCATGTTATGATTGAGTTAAACTCTTATTTATTCAAATAATAGCAAAACGACATTACAAGAAATTATTTTTAATAATATAAAAAATTCTGCCCTGGCACAATTTTTTAGATTCACCACTGTATTAATCAAAGTCAAATTTATCCGAGTTAAACCTAATGTCATTATAAAATATTAAATGGTAATATGAATAGATAATATTACAGACGGACGCGTTCGTGTGACGGTGGTAGCGGCGTTGCTTCGGCTGAGAGTGGAGCGACTTCTAGTCAAAGTAAAACTCGTGTGACAAAACCGCCCAAGTATCGTAGACGCGTCTCAAGGCCAGATATAGCTGATGGTTTAAGGTAATAACAAAAAACTACTAATACTTTTTAAATATAAATTTGTAATGATATATGTCCATGTCGATTGTCTATTCTCATCCATTCAAGATCTATGGAAAATATTTTACGTTTGTTCTGTAATCAGTGATAAAATATTATAAATAGAAGATTGAAACACTTTTAAAGGATAAGTATTATTTTGAATTTAAATAGATTATGTTTTTCATTACATTAAACTCTCTATCAAGTTTTCATATTTCAGGAAACGACGAAAGGAACCAACAAAAGATAGTCCTCAAAGTGATAGTCGCGATTTAACCAAAGAAAAATTACTCAAAAAGAAAGCAAAGGATTCGGACGACGAAGACTATATGGCTTGGAAAAAACCTGAAGTTCCTCCCACTGAAACTTTAAACCCACCTCTTGATATCGCTGAAGCTAGCACATCTTATAAGCCGAATGTTTTAACCAAGAAACATTTGGAAATCTTCAATGTACGACAAAATCAGCAAGAAGATCCTCCTAGGCCAATATTCGCGGATGGGGACGATGGTTTTGAAAGTTTGAATGGATACAATTCGAGTGAAGGAGATAATCGCAATAAAGAAAAAGCTCCAGAAGCTGACGTTGCGGATAAAGAAGCAAATGTAGTAAATCAGCAAATACCCCAGGTCTCTTCAACATCAAAAGAAACACGTAAAGTCATTGATAGTAACAGCGATGGAGATAAGATCGAAAAAGACGACGAAATAGATGAAAAATCAAATGATCCTGATTCCGATAATGCAGTAACGACAAGCAGTCCCAACACTGGCAAAAGAGCCGGTGTTCGTTTCAGGAACTCCTGGTCCACGGAGAAGCTAAAAAAATTTGCAAATGACGATGCCCGTCTTGATAAACAAAAGGTAATTTAATGAAACAAATGTAGTGAATATAAATTTATTTTCAATATTCTCGGCTAATTATTTCTTTTCCTCGAATGAGCTTGCTAACAAATGATTTTTTACAATAATAGGTGGTTATACCTGCTGGCAATAATCAACATGGTTTTCCAGGTAGATTATCACAAAATCCATTGTGGCATGTCTTGATTAATTGTTTCCTATACGAAATCCCTAAAACAATTAAAACGTAAAAACTGCTTTTTCAGGAACCTGTTTTTCAGTATTTAAAAAAATAATATATCCGAAATTGTATTTGTGTTAAATGTCAAAATTAATATGGGTGATTTGTTTAGAAATTAGAAAATTACCAGACATCGTCGTCTGACGGGGAATGCTCAGCTTCCGCGCCATCCATCGCACTGCCTTCGCACCATACCATGTCTGACTGGGTTGGGCAAATCACTAACAGTAAGATATTTCACCTGCCTTTTCTAACCTCCTTCATGTTACTCGTATTTTCACTTTTCTAGAATAAGACAATGTGGTGATTTTTAGGTGAAGAAAGCAGCTATGAATCGCAGTCTGAAGCCGGCCATTCGGATGTCGGCTTTCATTATACTGCAGATAGCTCGTGGGATCCCTTTGCTATACTAGATCCTTCTAGTGATACAGGTAAAATTTAACCTTAATGTGAAAAGGAAAACATACTCTAATAGCTTCTGACCTAAATTTTTATATATTCTCTAAAATAGTTTTCTATCAGAACATACGGAGTTGTCCAGAATTAAGGTTGTTTTAATTTTCTTTTCTTTATTGTTATTAGAAACAACTTAGTAACAATTCTCGGAACGTTCTATCACCGCGATGATTTATTTGAATACAGACTGTCCTCTAATATATATTATTATACTGTGTATCCTGTGATAAAATCGGCAGTACTTGTCTTAAATAGCTTTCTGTATCGAATATCCGTCCGTCCGTCCGTTTTTAATAAAATCAAACCTTCCAGTGAAATGTACAATGTGGGAACGCGGATCAACATTACGTGCAGAACTATCGGCAGTGGATATAAGTTGGTACGTGGTAGCGCGTGCTGAGAGAGCAATGGCGGCTGACGGGTGTCTATGGTCCGGGTTGGTTATGGCCGCTCTGGTCGCGTTGATTGGACCGGTTTTGAGGCTTATTCAGGTAATATTTGGTGGTTTATTATCGTAAATGACCCGGAATTTATATTTAATTGTTTCTTGTTTTCTTTAAAAAAAATTTTAAACTATATGCCCCGGCACATGTTGTTCTGCCCGTACTGTATTTTAGTGTTTTTCCTGCATTCTTTCTTTCTCTCCGAATTGGTCGAGCCATTCTCGAGTTTTACTCTCAGCAATGCATTTGGTGGAATGAATCGCCATTATTATATAGATTATAGACTTAACGTGAAGATGCAGTTATAGGTTTGTGCTTCCACTTATTTTATTTTTTTAGGTTTCGATAGAGCAGGAAGGAAGTACCGAGGAAGAATTGCAGTCGATATCCCTTATGAGTATACCAGCAGTTGTAGGTAATTACACTCAAGGATCTCCGTTATGTGTATTCAATGGCGCTTTCGGGGATAATCCTTGGTAAGTACATATATAATGGAACTGTGTAATTTTTCTTTTTTTTTTTTGTTATCTGATCAGAATATGATGCAATTCAAAACAACGTAATTTTTTTTATTTTTCCCTAATTTTTCATGGATAATCGCTATCAAGAGATGATCCGATAACAAATTCCTGTTTATTTCACAAATGAAGAGCCATAAACATTAAAGCACATGTAAAAATGTTTTCCTCAGCCCAAAAAGACAACTTTAATATAATTTCCGTTGAATACAATTTTTATAAGTACCTGACGCTGACGTAATCATCAAAAATCTAATTCTACACAGGGAGGTGTCAACAAACTTGTTATCCTGCATATTACGTTTCACTCTAAGCGGTCTCGTATTCTTCCTCCTCGCGGTATCGGAACGTGCGTACAAACAACGCTTTCTGTACGCAAAGTTGTTCTCGCATCTTACTTCCGCTAGACGAGCGAGGAAATCCGAACTGCCGCACTTTAGATTGAATACTGTAAGGAATATCAAGACTTGGCTCTCTACTAGGTCTTATTTGCGGGTAAGTTTGAAGGTTAAGGATCTATCCTATTTTTTTGATTCGTAAAGTTGTTATAACTCAGGGGGTTTAGAAAGTTTATCACCGTTTTTCTTGAGTTATAACTTCTTTTCAATGTATTATCATTAACGCCCATAGTTTTGTTTTCCACCACTCTAAATAAATGTGAGATGAAGACAATGTAACATATAAAGAGACAATTAGTTATGTATAGAAAAAAAATATTTTCGTGATATTTAATTAATTTAATTGTATGTCGTCATTATTATGTTTTTTATGATTACTCTAACAATTAACATTTTAGCGCCGTGGACCTCAACGATCAGTAGACGTTATTGTATCAGCTGCCTTCATGATCACATTGACACTATTGGCCTGCGTTAGTGCTCAACTTCTAAAGGTATAGTGTCTTACAATATTTCAGCCAATCATACTATAATATACATTGGACAAATATTAACTAAAAGTACTTACCTTGCTATTATATATATATATGCATTTTTTTTATAGAATCAAAAGGAAAATCTCTTGAGATAATATGATACGATTTGATGCGCACATAACATTTGTTATAGCTTTAACTCTCCCACAAAATCTCAGTTCTATAAAATATTACAATTACCTTCCAGGATTCTATAACCCTAGAAAGGAGTTGGTTACTCGAAGCGATGGTATGGAGTGGCTGTCTCGGAGTTTATCTATTGCGTCTATTGACACTCGGCAGTAACGTGAACAAGAAATACCGTGGATGTCTGTCCGCCATACTCACGGAACAGATAAACCTGCACCTGGCCATGGAGCAGCGGCCAGAGAGCAAGGAACAATTGACGGTGGCTAATAATGTACTGAAGTTGGCTGCGGATCTGCTAAAGGTTAGTGAAGTTATGTGCAATTAGGAAAATTGCGTATTGTATTTTGTATTTTTTTTACTTCGAGTGATATCTTGTATTGGTCTTGTTGTTGGATATCTTGAATTATTGTATAAACAAAAGGCTATTCAGTATGTTAATTAATTTAAAAAATCTATGTTAATACATTTTTATAAAAAAACTAGCGGTCCGCCCCGGCTTCGCCCGTGGTACATGTATACGTTTTCTCTACATAAAAACCATCCTCATACTTCAAGGAATATAATAAAAAAAGTATTATCGAAATCGGTCCACCCGTTCTCGAGTTATGCGCTTACCAACACATTTTGCGATTCATTTTTATTTTTTATATATAAGATAAACGTGTGTGCCGAGCACACGTGTCAGAAGTGACACTACTTTGGCAAGATTCAAAGATACCAAATCAATCGTCGCCTTACTCTATGACGTGACGGTATTGCCTTACGCGACTGTAAAATGTTACTCTTAACGAGCCTAAACAAGTTTCACTTCAAAATATTCTTCTTAAGATATATTTTAATAATTTTATTTGTATCTTTCTAGGAACTGGATGCACCATTCAAAATATCAGGAATCTGTGCGAATCACTACTTATACACTATCACTAAAGTGGTGATTCTATCCGCTCTGTCGGGCGTGCTCTCCGAAATGTTGGGTTTCAAACTAAAACTACACAAAATTAAAATAAAATAATAACCTGTAGTCAATAAATACAAATTTTATTAGTAGTGCCACATTAGTATAAGAATCTTAAATTTTTATAGAATCGTAAATAGATCCAAATAAATGTATTTGGTGTACTGTTTTGACGTTATTATAAAGTGGACTGAGTTAGTTTTAAGGAATATAAAAGACGAATTGTTGTTAGCGCAAACAGACCAATAAATATTGTAAGTATTAGATAGATACTACATTTTTTTATTGTGTGTTAGTTCGAATTTTTGATTTAATCGAAATAATACCTCGAATTAAGATTATACGCTTGCGTCATTTGCTTTTTATTAATTCAAGGTGCATAGCTTAATGCCAAAATAAAGAATACGTATTTTGAGAGGATTTAATGTAGCACGTTCACTGTCGCTTTTAAGTTCGTATTTCACTTTTTTACTTCAATTGTGTTTTTTACTATAACTTGAAATTTACCTACCTACCTCTAATTATAATTATTTTCAAATACTCTAGTTTCGTACCTATGTTAAACTTGCAAATTATTTTTGCTTTTGACTGTTTATTTTTAGACACCAATTTGTATTTGATCAACGTACTCAGTCGTTGTTCTATTTTTTAAAGTTCCTTGTTCTGCTTGCGCTAACATGCTAACTGCGAGAAGGATTTGAATATTAATATTATAATAATGCACTATTTACCTTTCTTAGATGTCTGAATGTAATGTTACTAGAACATGCATCAATACAATTTTGTAATGTTAGTTCTTTAAATAGATTTGATCTCATAGAAAATCTTAATAAATCTCATTTTATAAATAAAATCTTTCTATTTGCTGTTTTATTAATATTAAATACCTACATTACTACTTCTTTTGGGTGCTAATTTTTCGATAAATTATATGGTAAATATTTTATGTTAATTGGTTGAAAAATAAATTATATATTATGTCGATCATGGTTATATACGTAAAAATATTGATTCTTTAATGATATAGAAAAAAGCAATGGCCAGTCTGCCCACATTATCTATAATTTTATGATATAAATTTATATTGTTAGTACCTACTCGTCCCCTAGGTCTTTTGTATTATTTCTATGTTTCACTTTTGCCATAATAGCGTAGCGCTGCCTAGTTAAGTGTAATTACGTGTAAGTAGCATAAAATGCTATAAAAATTAGTATAATAAATATCTTTGAAAAATATTATGTACCTACGTGTTTTTATTTATGTTTCATCCTGTGGTTTCATCTTTTTAGTGTGTTGTTATAATAACAAGTATCTACAGGTTTACTCGTTATCTGCCTGTGACTCCGCATGTAGGTATTAAAAACATACCTACAGGCGAGGGCCATTGCGCAAGGGCTAATCTGGCCAAGGCTGCCTCAAGCGAAATAAGACACGATAAATAAAAATTAAAAATAAATTAGTTGTTAATTAATTAATGACTATTAATTGCAACAGGCTTATGATGGCAGAGGTTGTTTTTATAAGTTTATAAGTTCACTATTTTCACACCTAAAAACCCGGATCGAATATAATTGTCGCATCCCTCTGGTTAATTAATCTGCTATTTGATTGAACGATTAGTGCGTTCATTGAATGGCTAAAGCACAACTCGTCAAGTTGTTAAACGTCTTGACTGACCGTTATCATTTAGCATATTCGTTGGATTGGACAGGCTTGTCTCACTCCGCGAGGTACGTCCGTTATTTACCTACGACGCAGAGCCCAGCCGGCCGCGGAATGATTATCGAATCAGTCGATTAAAAATATTTCGTGCAAATATTTTTTAACGATTTGGATGAAAAAAATGTTTCAAGTAAAAGGTATTGTATGGCGTTCGGGTGCTCACCCACCCACGTCACGATGTACTGACATAAAACAACACGATAGGTACATTTAATCGAGCGTGTGCGTGTTTTGTATTTGCTTTTTCTTTTGTGTGTGCTATCATAACGGTCGCGCGCGAGTCGCATAATTGTAAGTAAGTACTAGGTTTGAAAAATTATTTTTTTAGAGCTTACCTACAATTATAATGATACTAAATAGGTACATACTAGGTATCAACCCTAACATCGTAAGAAAAGATAAGGGCCACGCTATAGAAAGAGATAATTTTGTGCAAGTTAAATACTACTGTTTCGCGTAGTAGTAAGGCTCGCATTTATTTATATCTTTATGCCGAGTATTTCTTCTGTACCTGTAATATTAACTATTCTGTGGTTTGGATAAGGGAGTGGGTTATAAGTTAGTAAACAACTCGACGAGTTGACCTCCAGTCATTCAAATAGCAGATTCAACCAGTTGACTGGGACATATACATCGTCTCGGAGGTCCTCAGTAAGCATGTGCCCAAGGTACTTAAATTGCTTAGATCTTTCTGTATTTAAATGAATCAAACAAATACAATATTGTATTTAAAATATGAATAAGGAAGTCAGGATTAGTAAAATAAAACACATGCTATTTTGAAAACATTTTATTTTAACACAAAATATGATAAAATAATATTAACAGTAATAGACTGGATTACATTTAGGATTGTCTGTCACAAAACCAGAATTGTAGTTAATAATTAACTTACTAAGCCTGCGCAATCTTGGAATAAGCATATAGTTGAAAATAACAATAAAAAAGCAAATATAAGAATTTTAAAATCTTACAATAAGACATGGGAATCATGCATTCTAATCCTAGACTTATCTATTTATTGAAATTCTTTGCAATCACTACCTAAAATATTACAATCATAGTAATATTAATAATTAATTATCGTACACAGTTCAGTGCAAAAATTTACAAAAGTCTTAATGAACTCATTAACGCTAGAACTCAAAACCTAAGCATATTGTCGACTATTACCTATCTATATGTGTCACAATATCCGCTAAGTCTTTTGAGCTATTAACTCTAATCACATTAACTTTGTCTGCCACAAAGTTACATATTTAAAATATTGCTTAGAAGTTAGAATTTAAAAACTTTTTATACAATTTTGAATTTGTAATAAATTTTTCTAACATAAAATATTTCATTAAATATTATCAACATTATTGTATATTTATGCGAGATTAAAACAGACATGGCAAACAAAGAAAAGTAATACATATATATAATATTCAACATTAAATTCCTTATGCTACATTACATTACTTATTATTCATTCTATTCCAATATATTAAATAAGCTATGGTAATCAGAAAAAATTTATTTCTGTCACTGCACCTCGGTATCGATTTTCCTATATTGTGATGTTTTTCAGTCACATGGAAAAAAGCAATTCTATGAATCGAGGTAAGGGGCCGTTCAAGTATTACGTAAGCACCAAGGGGGGGTGGGGGGGGTCTCTGTTTTGCTTATTTTGGATGACATGGGGGGTGGGGGGGTCTAGATGATGATTACGTCATAGTTAGTTATTTAAGTTTTTTCGGGGATTCCCGCAAATAATACATATTATGCGTAGGCACTCGCTTTGAGAACTGATTAGGGGAATTACCGCGCATTAGGGACCGTGCGCTATTCACTTGTCTAATAATTCACTCTCGTGCCGGCCGGCTGCAAGTGCGCATCTATTAGTATTGTTTTGTTTGGATTCTAAACGTATTGTAAGCATTGAAAGTTATCATTTGTGTTTATGTTGATGCAATTAGCCAAATTTTAACGTTTTAATTATTTAAAGGGGTTTGAAACTTTTTGTATGGACGCTGGCATATCGACCCGCCGCCATTTTGATTTTTTTTCAAAATCGCGGCGCACGATTAAAGTGGTATGTATGGATAGAGGACACATAGACGAACAAAAAATGTCTCATAACATAGTACCCTAAAGTGTCACATTACCGAGATATTTGGAGGTAAATATTCACTTATGAGTACAACGACAAACACTAAAAATAGACTTATTACGTGTCTATATGCATAATATTATCTCCAAATAATCCCTCCCAGGTAGATTATTATTATTACAGGAAGAAAGTAGGTATTCATTACATTACTTACATTTTTATGTAATGTATGTAAGTATGTTTTTATGTAATGAATCTACCTACTTTCTTCCAATAAACTGTTAATAATAATAATCTACCTGGGAGTGATTATTTGGAGATAATATTATGCATATAGACACGTAATCAGTCAATTTTTAGTGTGTCGTTGTACTCATAAGTGAATATTTACCTCCAAATATCTCGGTAATGTGACGCTTTAGGGTACTATGTTATTAGACATTTTTTGATTGTCTATGTATCCTCTATCCATACATACCACTTTAATCGTGCGCCGCGATTTTGAAAAAAAATCAAAATGGCGGCGGGTTTGATATGCCAGAAAGTTTCAATGCCCTTTAAATATCTTATTAGAATGTCATATCATATAGACAAATCCAAGTTATACCAAAAACTGTTCCGAAAATATTCTTTATGTTAGTTATGTTCTTTATATTTTCTGATTATATTTTTTTGTCATTTACTCTATGTGTATCAGTTAAACCTAATATTTTCATGAATTTTCCTATTTTAAAAATAACAATATAAAAAAAAAGTTTGGAAAATCCAAAAGTGCACGACTCATAATGCTCATTTAATTATGAAATATAAAAAAAAAAAAAAAAAAATATATATAGATATACAGTCTTGTAGTTTTCGTTTTTTATTAATTGCAATTAAACGACACTGAATTAATTAATCATTCGCATTCAGTGACCTACAATCGTCGATTAGAATATTTAAAAAAAAAATTTAACTCAAATGATGGATTTTTTCACAAGTTATAGTGTTTTCAGGTTTCACACATGACGGACAGGAAAATTTTTTGACCTATTTCGGTGTTTTTTTCCAATTCTATTGAAGTAAATCAATTTTTAAAAAGTATGGGATTAATCTCCATTAAATTATCTCGACAATAGTATGCAAAATATCTTGATTCCGTGAACTAACAAGGCTATAATAATAAGAATAGCTGCAAAAATGAGGCGAAAAAAATTTTTCGATCGTAAAGCACTCTCTGATGCTTCGCATCATGAGTCGTGCAACATTTATTACTAAAAATGTTTACGTAAGCATAGGGGGAGGGGGTAAGTGCTTTGCTTACTTTTGATGACAAGGGGGGCGGGGGGGTAAAAAATGGTAAGAAGTCTGCTCACGTAATACTTGAACGGCCCCTAAAATAAGACTTTATTACAATGATGAAGGTTGAACTTTAGAAACATGGTATATAAGTCATATACGCAACAAAATACAATTTCGAAACTGAAAAATTATTCTATTCTCCATTCATATCTCCGACCAAACAATTGGTATTAGCTTTGCGCTTGTTACAATCCCCATGCTTGCTACAAAACAGTTTTGCAATAAGTCTTTTTTTATTTAGTACATTTGAACCGTATATGCCTAGAAATAATAAGCTATCTGAGAGGGATACAATAAAGAAGTAATAAGGAAATTTAATAATAGAAAACACGTACGAAAGAGTTGATAGTATTAGTAACTCATAATTTACAAGTTAACAATAGGATGCACTTATTATGAAAGGTGTATTGTCATCATTTTATTGACGGACGGGCTATTTAGTCATTTGACAGAAAGTCTAATATTTTAGTGTTGACACATGTAAAGGTTTATAATCCGTATTCCAATTATCTTATCTTTCAAGCATAAAAACATTTCAACTTAAACTCAAAACTGTGTCTAACCCGCCAATAAAGTACAAAATAAACAATTTACATTACAAAGATGGCCAGACCAAAATTTCAACTTCCAATATTCTTAATAATACCCCATATTGTTGTTGGCAAGCGCAAATCTAAGCCAAGCTGCATGGTGGGTGGGGTGGCGGCTAGTCGCGGCGGCGCTCGCGCGAGGCGGAGCGCGCCGAGCGGC
>CAJQZM010029083.1:0-16061 GCA_907164665.1 Colias nastes | reverse complement strand
TAATGTTCATACCGAAATCTCCAGTGTATTAGATATAAGCTTCTTGGGGGTCCCCAACAAAATGTATGAAAAGAGTGCGTCCGGCGGGCATCGGAAATTTTCTGACAGAAAAATTCTTACGATGTGCGGCCGGCCTAATCAATGTCAAATCAATGTCAGGCTCAGAAAAGACATGACATGACATGACGTTTGTATTGAAGTATGAATTTTGAAAAATTATAGCTGTTTGGCGGCTTTTTGGTTGAATTACATCCTGATTAAATACAATACCATACAATACAGAAAAAAAGAAAAGAAAGGTACATATATGTTATCAGTGGAAATGGAGGACAAAAATGTGTTTTTAAGAATAAAGGAGTTGGGTCATATAAATAGCAAACGTGATGAACTGCGCCAATACTGCAAACTTAAATTTAATGAGGTACTGAATCTGACCCTAACAATAAAAAAAGCCCTAGGCTATTCAAAAAAATATATTTATAAAATAATAATTGCTTTCATTTATAGTTGACGAAGAATTTGAATCAACGAATACTGAAAAATGATGCAGGAGATCTTATAGACTGTATTTTTAATGGTTTAGCGGATAATACTTCCACTAAAAGTAAAGTTAAGGTAAAAATAACTATCAAGTATTTTAAACACATGTTTTTTAAATTGTATTTGTTGATAATTAAAATACATCATACTGATTTGCAGATCATTGATATAGTATTACAAACAATGAGAAAAGAGGCAACGTCTCTCACTCATTGTGGAGATGTTATTAGCCGCCTTTGTTTGGAGTTGCCTCGAATGCCCGTTGAAGATCTGCTTCGTTGGAACAATGACAGTGTTCAGTCTATTGTAGATGATAGTGACGTTAATATGATGTATGTTTTAACCCTGCTTTTCTTGTGTTATTAATATATAATATGCTACTGCGTTTACATTCACTCATTCAATATAGACCTCTAAATTAATGTATCATTCATAATTGTCTTGTTAATATTATTTTAGTCACTTAGCCTTTAGTTTGGTTAGTATATTCTAAGTGGAACATTATTTTGACTGAATATAGCAAAACTACAACTTGTTCACAGCTGGCGAGATGTGTTACCAGAATGTCTTAATGTGATATCAGCACAAAGCAATGTAAAACACTGCGGCACTGATATGTCAGGCAGTGAATACAAGGCGCAGTGCATTCACTTACTGTGCATGAGTAGATGGCGTGAGAGGCAGTTGGTACAACTGGCTACTATGTTCAAGTGAGTTATTTATTATAAATGGCTACCTAATTTGTCTCTGTCTTATTTTATTATAGAAGATCTTTGTTTCTTAAATGCAATTTTTTTTTATTACTGAAAGGTAAGGTAGAATTTCCAAAATAGATTTAGTTGCTGTATGCTTTAATATTTGCAAATTCACTTCCTCATGTTCCTGTTTTTACATAATCATATGCAGTAAACATATTCGATTAATTTTGAAATATCCTAATCATAATTAATGATTGTCTTTACCAGAGACATGCATATATCACGCACAGATCACAGGCAAGTTGTTAACAAGATGTGTACTCACATTGCTGACATACCTCCGGAGGCACTGCCACCACTTGTACATCAACTGTTAAAGTAAGTAAACTGGAATCAACTGAAAATGTATTTTTCATGTCTCTGTTAGTGCTTTCCGTGATAAATAACATTTATTTATAACTAGCGGTCTGCCCCGGCTTCGCCCGTGGTACATATTTCGCAATAAAAGGTAGCCTATGTTCTTTCTCAGGGTCTAAAGATTACCTGTGCCAAATTTCATCAAAATCGGTCCAGTAGTTTATGCGTGAAAACCATACATACATACATACATACATACAAACCTTTCCTCTTTATAATATTAGTATAGATAGTATCTTTCCTTCTAAAAGTACAGAAAACATGGCATTTTTCTTCAATTATAATGAAAGAAGGGGAAAGTATAGATATTATGTTAAAAATAACCATTAATTGTCAACTTATTGTTGTTACTTATTAAAAATGTAACAGACGGACTATTTTTCTTTTTAATATTGGATTTTTGTCTGTTTCAGATTATGCAAATTATATAATTTGGAGGTAGTTCTTGCCCATTTGAGCAACTACTTTAATTTACACCTGTACAGCAAATTGGAGCCCCCACCACAGGATTCTGAATCAACAACTATGGATATTGATGATATTGGTAATGTCCTAAAACTTAAAAGATATCAATAAATTAAATTGCCAATTCTATTAATCCATGATCTATCCAGAAAGAATATCATAGAAATCTAAATAACAAGGCACTAGAAGTCGTAAGCGCGCGTGACATTGTCGCCGTTCAGGTGGTTACCATACCACAAGTCTGTTCGTCGCTTGTTCAGTTGTTCCTGACACGTGCGTGAGTAAACATGGTGTGTTGCAGCATTTCCCAGTGCGGAAATTCTTCCATAAATTGTAATTATACTAATAAAGGAATAACATTTCACCGGCAAATATTTTTGTTTATAAATATTGCCGTTTTTCCTTAAAATTAAACAATATTTACAAGTAATACGAATGACACAGTCAACCGTTCCTCTCATCACGTTTAGCTATACATTGCCTTTTACTATTGTCAACATCTGACAGGTCGGTTGTTATAACTGCCAGATGTTATCAAATGACAATTATAAGAAGCAATGTACTGCATTGTTAACGATAAAGAGTAAATAGTCGCAAGCTAGTGATGTGAAGTGTTAAAATTTTTTTGCGTAATACGATGTTAAAATATAATTCGATACAGAATCACAATTAATATACAATAATGCCATATTGTAAAGGACATTCTTCGTTTAGGTTGACAAAACTATTTTATATTAAATATATTCTTTGTAGATTTCCACAATGTCCTGACATTAAGGACAAATGGATATCCGCGACTGGGAAAAAAAAATTGTTAATATTTTAATCGGTGTACATACCTACATAAAAAAATACAAAAAAAACATAAACCGGCCGAATTGATAACCTCCTCATTTTTTTGAAGTCGGTTAATAACTTTTAAATCTCTTTATAAACTACTTTCGTTGTACTCTTGTTCTATCTCTTCACGCCGTACTCCAGCAACACTCTCTCTTACTCTCACTTTGTAATTGATTTTGAATTTTTTGTTGTATGTGTATTCGGGACATACTACTAATATTATAAATACGAAAGTATGTCAGTCTCTGTTGTCTTTCCTATGTTATAGTGTAAAAGGGCTCGCAGTACATTTCAGATCTTTAAATTTATACTTTCAGCAGGAAATGCTATCATGTGGATCGATTTTTGTTATGGCACAATTGTTATAACTCTTGTAGTTTTGGTGGTCTGGCGCGGTTCTGCATCAGGTGTTCGAGATTTTCAAATTTATACACTCAGTTTCTAAACCCCCTCCATTTTTTAAAATATATAATGTACAGACACTGTTTTATTATTTGTATATATAGATAAATAAATATTTAAGTACATAACATATTTTTATTTCTTATACCTATATCTACAGTCTGCCGTGGGGCCGTGGGCTCACGAGATGAGCCTACCACTGTATTAAAATCAACAACTATATATTTCTTATTTGTTAACTATCACTTAACTATCGATAACAAGGCTGATGATGTCTTACATCACTAAAGCGTTGAATGAACATTAATGAAATTTCAACCTTATTTCTATGCGTTGAGGTTCAAAGTTATATCTATCAAAAATTAACGCCCTCTGTTGTCGAGTAGCCGAATTTTTTCGTATTTGAAGTTTCTAAGCAAAAGGATATAAAACATCTCACGTACCTAGGGATGTTATACTAAAATAAACCGTAAAGTCGTGCGTTAGGGTACATATTAAAATGCGGAATTTATTAATTAAGTTAATTTTCATTAAAATGAAGCTGTCCAATAAAAGGCATAGTTTACTTGTGTGAACTGTCTAGTTATCGGTTTAAATGTGTGGATTTTGGCGACAGTGGTTTTCATACTAATTATGACATTATAACACTTCTATTGCCTTGTTATTTAGATTTCTATGAAGAATATAATATTCAATAAATGTAATGTTATTATGTTCCTCCTGTATCCACCTTTTTCCAAACTTTCTATCTGGGTCTGTCATATGATTGCAAAATTCTAAATTTTTATATGTAATAGTGAAGATTGATTTTGTACCATGTCTAAAGTATCCAGAATAGTAAATAGCAGGCACACTATGCGAAAGATCGGTCTTTCCGCGTGTGGCAAATGCCTACGTGATTAGGATGACTTGCACCTTCAATCATTACTTTATTATTTTTTCAGTACAACACAGTCACGCAGAACTAAGCAGATGTCTATCAACCTGCTTATACCACATCTCTCAGGGTGCAGCAGATCCAGAGCTCATACGTAGACATATAAAGCAGTGGCCAAAAACTCAGCTGTTAAGAGCACCGTTCCTTCTTGATTTAGCACTTGCTGTGTCTGATAAGGGGACAGAGTTTAGATCTGTTTGTCTTGATGTAAGTACCATTCGTAATTACACATTTTTTTGTACAAATAGCATATCAAAAAGTCTAAGATTTTTATAAATAATTATTATCCTACTTCCTACTAATATTATAAATGCGAAAGTTTGTGAGGATGTGTATGTGTGTGTTTGTTACTCTTTCACGCAAATACTACTGAACCGATTACAATGAAATTAAGCATACATATAGAGGGTAACTTGGATTACATTACACATAGGATAGGTTTTATCCCGGAAATCCCATGGGAATGGGAACTATGCGGCTTTTCTTTGAAAACGCGAAAAGTAAAATATTTTATATTTTACTTTAATTCCTTATAACTTTAATTCATTCAATTTAAAAATATGTAGGTATTCAAAAATGTGCTTTGCATTATAATAGCAATAAACTTCAACTTTAAATTCTAAAAGTTTTTTTTTTTATTATTACAATTTGTCACAGGTTATCAAATCAGCCATAGAACAACGGACATTAGATGAATTGAGAAGTAAGGAATCAGCGTGGGTACGGTCTGTTCTCCCGCCTGATGTTAACGTGGCCAATGTGTTAAAAGTGCTTACAACTGAAAGGTAACAAAAAACTAAAATATTAATTAACCATATACATTTAGGTGATTTTAAATCAAAGGTTAATTACAGTATTTTCCAAAAAGAGAAAAAAAATATTGTGTGCAAATTGACACTTTGTAAAATGAAAAGCTCCTGAAACTCCATACCATACAATAAAACATAGGCAGATTTCGCGAAACGAAAAGGCATGCGTTCGTTGTCGTCATTAAAAATTAAAGTTGTTAGAAATGTTTTTGCATATTTAATTACTATTGCAAAAACTGGTAAGGGATTATTGTAACATTTAGCTAAAACCATATACTTTTTTCCAGTGCTAATCATAGAGAACTAACAGTACGAGGTCTAATCAACCTCGCGTTTTCGTTACTATCGGTATCTCGTATAAAGGCAGTGGCACCTGCTTGCTGGTCCCACGGGAAGTTAATTCTGGTGAGACTGTGCAAATCTCAGCCTAATACTGCACAGCATATACTGGGACAGCTGGCTGATAGACTGTGTGGGGATGCTAGCCAGAGACAGTATTCAGGTAAGACTATAATGTAAAAAAAGGAATTGTAATTTCATTTTGATATTACAGTACTCCCAAACTTAGAACTATTAAAGTGTCTTACTGAAGCTGGCGTAATGATGGATGTATGGAAGGTTAAAATAAGACAAATTTTATATTTAAAAAACGATTTTCAAGCACTGGTTTACATTTAAATTGTAAAATCTAATCATTAAAATCTCAGTCCAAAGGATTTACAGAATCAGGGATTATCTCTATTTCTGATATCGTAGAATGATCAGAAGTCAGAACTTTCATAATGCTCTTATTAATTTTCACTTTCCCCAATCCCCACTGCTATCTAGTATCTGCTACCTGTGTAAATAATCATTTTACCGGAAAATTCAACTTTGAAACAAAACTATGAAGGGTATGTAACAGCAGCTCTATATAATTCCATACAGAGATAATACGTGCGGTCACCACCAATATATAAAGACGAAGGACGGATTTTTGAATTTTTTGACTGACAGGCTACCGTCACCTATCGCCCGAATTGTTTTCGATTGTGTACGGCTCTGAATAGACTCCTATTTCTTTCGAACAAGGTGCAAGATGCAAGTGCATCGTTTAGGGCACTTACGATTCAATGATTCGGGGTGATTCGGGTGTTTCTGGAAATACGATAATTAGCGAAGATCTGCATGCGCATTATTAATTTTGGAGTACTGTACTTAATAGTTATTAGAAAAGAATGTAATCTGTAAAGTCGATTATCATAAAATAACTTGTTCCTGTACTACTAAAAGAACTATGTAGACATGTATGCCTTTCATTCACATAATGGATGAAATATAATGAATCCATACTCATTTCAGATTGCCTATACATCCTGTGCAAGCTAACGCCCGTGTCGATAGAGAGTTGTACACAATTGAGCACAATACTAGAGAGTTGCCAACCAAGTGCAGACTACACGCAGGCAGGTGCGATATACGCGGCCGTGCGACCGCTCATATCGTTCAGTGCGAGGGTCAGAGACACGCTGGTTATGGTCTGCCGCAAGGGGTTATACTCGAGGTAGTATATACATATATACACATATACACACAAGCATATACATAAGTAAGCACGCACAACACTTGCGAGCTGCCAACCAATCGTAAATTACATACACGCACGCGGCTATGATGCACTAATTTAGGAACCTATGGATTCCTATACAAGCTGTACTTATGTCATTTCAATAAAGTTTTATTTTATTTTTATTTATCGCCGTCCCCGGAGAATAAAATGATAATCGCCATTATCATAGTTTTATTGTTATGCGATATTTGAAGCCTACGTAGCCTAATACATCTATACAATTTTTTTTGTAATTTTTCTCCTGTAATCCACAAAGTTATAAGATATTACAATTATATTCACTGCTTTTTCACAGAACATATTCGTACTAGAAAATAAAGATAGTATTATGATAGTGAAAAAGTTTCTTTACTCTTAATGTGATAATAATATTCTCGGAAAAACGAATCGGCGAAATAATGACGAACGCCTATTATCATTTTATTCTCGTAAAAATATGTTTTGGCGCCATTCGTATGACCATGTACATTATGATCACGATGATGATCAGGAAGACTGATTTATATTACTTTTTATTGTCTTCATTTTTTAATGTAATGATAGTTGATTACTCTAATATTGTCTTATTAAAAACCCCCAGAATAAAATTTCATTGGATATTATCCATTAATGCATATGTCCAATATGAACGAGAATAAAATGATAAGTGTGTATTAGTAAATTTACATGTCATTCAAATGCTACTACTAACTTTTTAAATTTTAATTATCTTCAGTTCTCTTAAAGTTATTTAATATATTTTGATACAAAATAAAAGGTTAAAAAATTAGCTACCACTGAGCCTTTTTTTATCTCTCTACGTCTATAGCTTGGCAAGTTATAGTCAATTATCGGTTTTTTATTTCTCCTGAACAGTTGTGTTTTTGCTGTTATCATTTTATTCTCCGGGGACGGCGTTATATATGTTACAGTCAAAACCCTGAACCAGTCAATAACCTTATTGACCGGTAAAATCAGTTAATAAGGTTATTGACTAAGGGCGTCGGTTAATATCCTTATTAACTGATTTTATCAGATAAAATCAGTTAATAAGGATATTAACCGACGCCCTTAGTCAATAACCTTATTAACTGGTTTAAAGTCGAGACATCTAGTCAATATAGGTTTTAACCGACGTGCCCAGTCAAAACTCATAAAAAGTTAAGGACGTTAGTGAAATTATACTAGAAAATCATTTAAAAGGTTCATAAAACTTTTTTAAGTGCAATATTTAAGAGTTTTATGTTTTATTAATTAATTCGGGGTATTGTTTGTAAACTGCAACCGCGCGAGATGATGATGATGATGATGATGATGACGATGACGATGACGATGATGATGATGATGATGACGATGATGATGACGATGATGATGATGATGGTGATGGTGATGGTGATGATGGTGATGATGATGATGATGATGATGATGATGATGATGATGATGATGATGATAGTAAAACAATAGCGAGTTTTACTTGCCCATTATAGAAAGGTTTAAGTGTCAAATTCGACCCAGTAGGTTAGGTTAGGTTTGAACTGCGACCCAGAACCGACTCGCTATTGTTTTACTTGCCCATTACAGAAAGATTAAAGTGTTAAAATCTATTCAAACCTATACTATTGACTGAATGTCTGCTCTTTAAATCAGTTAATAACGTTATTGACTAAGGGTGCCGGTTAATATCCTTATTAACTGATTTTATCAGATAAAATCAGTCAATAAGGATATTAACCGACGCCCTTAGTCAATAACCTTAATAACTGATTTTACCGGTCAATAAGGTTATTGACTGGTTCAGGGTTTTGACTATAACATATACACGTAGACGCTCTCATTAATGCATGCCAGTACACCCTGTGTCATGAGGTGAGATATTCACGTAATTGCACACATTCACGTGCGCTCGTACGCACACGTGAACGACGCGTGCGTACACGCCCGTTCGCACACATGCAAGGTAACAACCTCGTACACACACAGTATATGGCCACACGTGTGCCCGTACATTTTACGTAGAGATTTCTGTGAAATTTCTTCTTGCTCTATCTAATTTGTATTGGTATATGTTCCAGAGACTCCCAGCACCGCTGTCTCTCGCTGCACGGGTTCCTCACAGTGCTGAAGCACATGAAGCTGTCCAGCGCCAAGGGTTCCAGCGAGAGCGGGTGCAGCTCGCAGTACAGCGCGCACTCCTACCTCACGCAGGTCGCCGTGGACCTGCACGCCACGCAGCAGGGCGCTAGGTATAAGAGCATTTGTATTGGTATATAGAGACTCCCAGCACCGCTGCCTCTCGCTGCACGGGTTCCTCACAGTGCTGAAGCACATGAAGCTGTCGCTGGCTAAGGGTTCCAGTGAGAGCGGGTGCGGCTCGCAGTACAGCGCGCACTCCTACCTCACTCAGGTCGCCGTGGATTTGCACGCCACGCAGCAGGGCGCTAGGTATCACTACATTACACAAAATCTAAAAAAAAAGACGTGTGGCACTCGGGGACTGCCGCGGTAAAGCTATTGCATAGCATGTCTTCAAGCCTCACCTCCGTGCCCGTCGGAGTGGGGAGCGTGAGGTTTTTTCGTTACGGAATTTCTCGATTCGGTCCCCGCGCTCAAGGCCCGCGATAGAAGCTATGCAATAGCTTAAAATCTGAAATAATAATAACACTATAAAATCTCCTTAAGCCTAAAATCCTCCCCAGAATGTTGTCTGTTGCAATAACAACGGCACCTTATTGAGTTGTGAGCGGGCGAGCCGCGGGTTGAAACCTAGTGTACTTTAATTATCTCTTTCACCTGAAATATTATCATCACCTGAAATATTATCTCTTTCATTTAAGAATAAATTATTTACACACACAGTATCAAACTTCTTTTTATACGTAGTTTTTATGGTAAAAAAATAAAAATACGTCCTTTTTTTTTACTAGCAAAATTTATTGCGTTTTTTATATTTATAGAATTTTTAAAATTCTTTGGTTATTCAGGGTAACGTCACGAGTACGCAACGAAGCCATATGTTTGGAAGTGATCTCAATTTTACGAAGATGCCTCGTACAAGACGCCCTCGTGAAGCAGTTATTATACTCCCGTAAGTGGCCGCAAAAGCATAGTATTTGCAATGGTTATAGTTTATGTAAACCATAAAAAATATTGACACAAATTGGATTTTTCTTTTAGAAATATACGAATGTGCGAAAGAAAAGCAGGCGTTACACGAATCAATTCTAGAGCTACTCTACGAACATGTCAGCAAGTTCCTAGCTGATGATGGAGAGACCACGCCTCTAATGTGGGATAAGTGTGTCCAAGTTACACCTATTACTGCTTTATTGACTGTAAGTTAATACAAACTTTATTACAAGTACAAAATATGTATATTTTTATTTACTAATCTGATCAATGATGTTAGAATTAAGAAATCAAAATGATTCGCGTAATTACTCTAAAATTTGTGTAATGAAAGAATAAAACTATATAGCACATAATAAGCTCTTATGTAGCGTAATATTTTATCCTAAAACAGATATTATCGATAATATACAGATTCTACACTTTTTTGCAATTGAAACTGATAGTTCCTGAAATTAGCATTTTGAAACAAAAAAACTCTTCAATTTGCGTATACTGTAAAGACTTTCTTTTTGTTGTCTAAAAATAATTTGAATTTAAATTATGTTTTTCCCAGGAACCAATAGGAAGCCTGCTGTACGTGATCGCACAATTCGTGCAGCCAATAGAAGAGGAGTCAGATGATATTCTGTCCAGTCAGAGCGATAGCAATAGTGCTCACTTGAGAAATAAACTAATGGCCGTTTTGGACAGGCTTTGTGATTGTGAAAACTTGCTGCAGATTGATATGGTAAGATTATTTGAATATAAAACATGTATATACCAAAGCTTGATATATTCTATGCTCCTTATTTTTCTTAACTGTCGTCATCTTATGTTTCATTTAAAATGTAATTCTTGAGATCCATATATATTTTTCTTCAAACATATGCTACCTCCTGTATTATCTGCTTGTTATTAAGAATTTTTATTTATTTATTTAAATATTATTAAGAAATATTTTTTTAAGAATAGTAAAGTGTATGTTCACAGAGTTGTTGTGAATGGACTTTTTCTGTTGTCTCTTTCGGACTCTCCAACTTTAGTCACGAAATTTGTCATGTTACGCCAATTGATCGGCTTTTTGAAAAAAAAAATGATTGTTTTATTTTGGACTACAATTTTCTACTTGCAGCAAGATCTAGGAATATCTGACCTCACTCCCGAATCAAAAGCTAAAAAGCTAAAAGTACAACAAACACTACAGTGCTATGAAACTCTAATGGCGCACAAAATAATGCAGTGGACTCCGCATACGTCACACGCAGCTTCAGTTTATAACTTGTATAAAACTTATAGCCAGTTGTTGGATAATACTAAGGTAAGATTCACTTTATTTTTGAAGTGAAACTTCTTTATCGGGGTTGGAAAAAAATTTAGTGTAACATTTTTTCGTTACGCGTGACATTTTTCCGTTACGCGCCATCTTTTTCTTATCCCACCACGCGTGATTCGACGTATTTCTGTAAAGTTGCATATAGTAAATTATTTTTTGAAAAATAGGGTCATAAAGAAGTTTCATTTCTTACGTGTGTACACGGACACATTTTTCTTTCATTTGTATTTTCTTTTAAGGTGAGTTTATGACTCTTTAAAAAAATTAGAAAATTATTGAAGCTAAGTAAACACAGCAATTTTCATATTTTACTCACAAACAAAACGTTAGTTGTTATTTAAATACCATGAAACCTAGAATGATGATGATTGTTTATGTCTTTCATTTAAGTATGTTTTATTATTTTTGTAGGCGACACCAAAAGGCGGTAAAAAGGGTAAATTGAACGAGACACGTGACACTATAAAGTCACAGAAGAGTCTGAAATCTCAGAAAGAGAAAGGAAAAACTAAATTTTCTAATATGGTGAAGGACCGGGCTGGACCCTTTAAACCTTTGCCCTGTGTATGGGACTTGGGACTTTGTTATCGCGTGTTGGAACTACTTTACAGGTTCGTTATAAGATATTTAAAACCATCGACAGTAAAATCTTATTTCGTATTTTTTTTTTATTCGGTAATAGTCCACATTTTTTGTCAAATACAGTAGTAACACGTTCAAATAAATATTTGTTTAAATTCACTGTGAAGTAGATAACTTTGTGAGGAAAAATTACAAAAAATGTAAATTATAATATGGTCTAAAAAAGTTAAAGTATCTATTTTTTTACTTATAAATGATTATTATCGTACAAAAATATTGTTTTACTGTTAAAATTATCATGTGAAAATTAATGCTTACATATAAAATTTTATTTAAGGTGGTCCTCACTACTAACCGCTAAGTATTTTATTTTGACAAAGTTATCTTTTTTAATGCAATACTCTTAACCCTCAGCGAGGAAGTGATCTGGTCATCCCTAGAGCAACGTAACCAAATCCGCGGCAAGCGTGACTTCCATCAGTTTGTACTACGGAGCGTTATAACCGCATTACAAGAAACTAAAGAAAAGAATAGCATTGGTTCGCACGGTTTGAAGATAGCTGCTTTGGTGTATGAGCGGGCTGTTTGTAGGTGAGAACATATTTGTGCCTGAGATAATATATTGAGGTAGAAATAATATTAAATAAATAATAAGTATTCATTGTTGATATCAAGAATAGTTCATTAATAAATTCGTAGTAATTCCCAAATGAAAATGAATTGTACATAAAATATATTAATGCTGATTAAACACATGAAATCTATACTAATATTATAAAGCTGAAGAGTTTGTTTGAACGCGCTAATCTCAGGAACTACTGGTCCGATTTGTATGTTTTGTAAATTCTTTCGGTGTTAGATAGCTCATTTATCGAGGAAGGATATAGGCTATCACGCTAAGGCCAACAGGAGCGGAGCAATGCGGGTGAAACCGCGCGGCACAGCTAGTTTCTTATAAAAATTCATAATACATATTGATTAAAAGTGTTCCTTAATCAAGATTATCTTATCAAACGATTAATTGAGTTTTCGTTACAGTATTTTTTTGGTGAGAACTCAAAATAAGTTTTTAAAATTCTCGAAGGACCAATCTAAAATGTTGTCAATCCAAATTCAGACCGTGTTTTTTTGTTCCATAACATTTCTCATATGCAAATAATTCCAGGTTTCAAGACATATGTGATTTTGATGACGCCACGGCGCTCGGTTGTCTCGAAGTTTTCAAAACATGTCTCAACTTGCTTTTGACGTCACATTACTCATTCAAAGTGGAGAGTGTTTTATCTGGAATAAGTAAGTTACTTTAAAATTTAGAGTAGAGATTAGAATTAGAGATAAGTGGAACAGATTTTTAAGTACAAATTTCAAATTTAACAAGAACCTTATTCAAAATAATCATTTAACATGTGTAAAGTAAAATTATGATTAGTCGTGTTTCTTTTATATCGCTTATATTTTTTTAATCACATCCTTATAATTTTACATCAATAAATCAAACACATACATAAAGGATATTCAAGTATTTTTTTCCTGTTTCAATATTGAATTATTTCTTCTAATCTTTTAATATCATAAATACTATTCCTCAAGCGGGTGAAACCGAAGCGACACCGTCAGCGAACATGTCCCAGATATTAGGGCACGTGCACACCGCGCTGTCCCAGCTCGACGCGGACGGCGCGGTGGAGAGAGACCTTATGTTGAAGAAACATACGACTTTGTTGGTGCAAATTGCGAGTGTGTTACTAGAGACGCATGTCAGTGCGTGCGCGGGATTGAATACTGTGAGTTTTTACCTTTTAATGTTCTAAAAAATGATGTTTTTTTATGGTGTCATTTATTTCTGTCTAATTTATATTCTTGCGAAACATATTTGATATTTTAAGTCGTGTTTATTATTAAAAAATATGGGAATATGTTGCATTTGGCGCTGATTTCAGAAGAAAAAAAAAGTGTTGACTTTTTTAAAGTAATTTATCGTTAGGAAATTTCGCTTTGATGGCCTTTGGACATTATTGAGTGTAAATAAACTTTCTGGAAAAATTGTTTTTACATAATATTACAAGATAATAATTAAAAATGTTGTGTATTTAAGTTTTTAGATAAAATAAACAACTCTTTCCATATCAGGTAACATCAAAACTAGAAGACTTCGTTCGCACCAGCAAGCAAGAATGTCTTCCACTAATAGGGCCACTTCTAAGCGCATGTTACCGCGAGCAAAGGGAAGCTGTGTTGTTGGATCAGCTCTTTGACAAGTTATCTATAGTGCTTGGCAAGATTGATGTGAGTATAAAAAAATACGTATCTGTTAAAACGTCAAGCTAAAATTTATTTTATGAAAAAAAATTGATAAAGCAAAAAATATGTGATTTTTGATCTAGCTTTGATTAAAATAAAACTAAAAAATCAAGTTGATTAACATTATGAAATGTTGTTAATTCAAGTATGTATAATGTCCTTCCGAGCTAAATTCTTTTGTTACTTAGAAAACTTAAAATAAAATTGCACATTAAACACTAATCAGTCTTTCATATAAATACATTTTTTTATAATTTATTTCTCAAGGAAGAAGAATCGTCAGCAGCAACGCAAGAAACCGAAGATTTTCCGTCAATCGATTCCCGCTCCGGCCACACCGTGCTCACAACTATCTGTGTACATTTGAACAATCGGTACAAATGTATAGAGCACTTACTGAATAGGAGTAAAGATCTCTCCAGTGCACTGAATAATGCTACACATTCAAATCAGCAGAGGATTGAGAAAGGTAAAACGGACTGACGTCTGATCCATCTAGTTTTTGATACAGTAATTAATTCTAAATTTGACAAAAAGTTATTTCAGTGGTATAGTAAATTTACAAATTTTTACAGTACTCCAAAATTAATAATGCGCATGCAGATCTTCGCTATTTATCGTATTTCCAGAAACACCCGAATCACCCCGAATCATTGAATCGTAAGTGCCCTAAACAATGCACTTGCATCTTGCACCTTGTTCGAAAGAAATAGGATTCAATTCAGAGTCATACACAATCGAAAACAATTCGGACGGTAGGTGACGGTAGCCTGTCAGTCAAAAAATTAAAAAATGCGTCAGTCGTCTTTATATATTAGTGGTGACCGCACGTTTTATCTCTATATGGAATTATATAGAGCTGCTGTTACATACCCTTCTTAGTTTTGTTTCAAAGTTGAATTTTCCGATAAAATGATTATTTATACAGGTAGCAGATAGCAGTGGGGAAAGTGAAAATTAATAAGAGCATAATGAAAGTTCTGATCATTCTACGATATCAGAAATAGAGATAATCCCTGATTTTGTAAATCCTTTGGACTGAGATTTTAATGATTAGATTTCTACAATTTAAATGTAAACCAGTGTTTGAAAATCATTTTTTTAAATATAAACTTTGTCTTATTTTAACCTTTCATACATCTATCATTACGCCAGCTTCAGTAAGACACTTTAATAGTTCTAAGTATAGAATTTTCCAAGTAAATCAATACAACAAATATATATTCGCAATCGTGTGGCTTATCCTCGCTATTAACTTACATTAATTTATCGAAACAAATTTCGTTACTTATCTCTTTTACCATAAAATCACAATAAAACTCATAATTCTAATAAACTATGTATGAAGAAAATACATTTAACCACTCTATATACATATCGTCTTCGGAGGCTCGGGGAATATGACAGTTGCCGAGCAGTGACGAATTTTTCTATGCGCATTATCAGTTTGGGAGTACTGTACTCGTTTTAAAATATTTAAATTATATATCTATTATGTTATATTTACACTTCTATGAATAACTTATAACGTAATAATATTAATAACGTAAATAAGATGCGTTTGTTGTGCGGGCCCTGTGTTAACAGGCTGAGCGACCGTAAACCGGTTTTAACCGGTAGAGGCGCGTACGCTACACAACAACATAGGTTGCAAGCACGCCTGCGCTGTTGCGCTTGATTCACGCTTGATGTAGTTGAATGCGATAAATCTATAGTTATATACTTAATATTATAAAGCTGAAGAGTTTGTTTGTTTGAACGCGCTAATCTCAGGAACTACTGGTCCGATTTGAAAAATTCTTTCGGTGTTAGATAGCTCTTTTTTTGTGGAAGGCTATAGGCTATATATCATCACGTTAAGATCCACAAGAGCGGAGCACTGCGGGTAAAACCGCGCGGCTCAGCTAGTGCGGTTATATGAAGCTTTGTTCGTTTTCTTTATTGAAGTACATAGATAAAATTGTAGGATATTCATTACAAAAATGCTATAATGTCATAAATGTATGTGCAGAGGTGTGCGGGGTGTGGCGCTGGGTGTGCG
>CAJQZM010029082.1:0-15370 GCA_907164665.1 Colias nastes | reverse complement strand
ATTCCGAGGTTGACCCCTTTTTTTACCTAATTTCACTGGGCTACTAGGTATTATCGGCCCGAGCTCACAGCCCGAGCTGCAGTTGTCCCTGTCGCGCTCTACGGGGGAGGCTTCAGGCATAGCGCGACAGCAATAGATGATAGGAAAACACACAGGAAAACATAATTTTGAATAATTCTGTCACTCGTTTTGTTGGCTCCTGTGGTTGGCTCATTATGATAATAATTCGAAACATATTGAGGCTTGTGTAATTTCGCATTTAGTTACTAACAACTTAATTTATTTAAATTTATACTTTTATAATTAAACAATACATACTTTTTTAGTAGGAGTTGGATAACAAATAATTGAATTATAAATTCTAATACGAATTTTCTTTTATCATACACCCTATGGCCTATAAGTTTCCTTGAAAACTTATACTTGCTCGAAGGATATAAGTAGGTATCTTGATTTTGAATTCACGAGGACACAAGATTTAAAAATTATGTAAAAGAATCTCGAATTCATTCATAGATTATCTCTGCACCCGCCGCGGCCGCGCTGGTTCTACAACACATAAGTTTCAACCTCCTGAATCCTGATTATGCATAAAACTTGAGAGTGCATTGAAATACTTAAACAAATGTTTGTACACTTCATATACCTACCACCACTACCAAGTCTGGGTGCATTATATATAAAACTTTTATGAATAACAAGTAATAATTTTATAATAGTTCTCTACATTGTTGACACCCTTGCATAAATTCCTCTATTTTCTGTTGAATACCATGGAAAATAAGGATATCTTCTTCTTCTAATATATAAAATTCCCGTGTCACAATGTTAGTTACCGTACTCCTCCAAAACGGCTGGACCGATTCTCATGTTTTCTGTGTATATTGGGTAGCTCTGAGAAACGGCCAACATCTATTTTTCATAACCCTAAGTGATAAGAGTAAGGCAGAACAACGTTTGCCGGGACAGCTAGTAATATATAAAATAAGGATAAGGCTTGCGAAGGAAGGCGTTGCCCGTTGGTGGTCGCTTAATATCAGTCGACCCAAGACCTCCCGCTATTGTGTATATTATTTAAAGAAACTTGTGTATTGGCTAACCAACCAGTAGTGGTAGGGCATTTTCAATGTCACACTTCTTGATGTCCCACATTTTGTACTTTTAAGTAAGGTGTATCTTAAGCAATGGGTTCCAACTTTATTAGATGTTGAACAATTTTAATTGATAAAATGGTAGACCATGGCCTAAGTTCTCATAAGGTATCTTTGAATGCTTAATTCCTGACAATTTATAAAACTTTTGTTTTGGAAATAGTTGTTCATGGGCAAAAGTCGTTAATAAACTAATCGACATACGATGTGATTTTAACAGTATTTAAATATTTTTATATTACAATATGATGGTGATTAGTAAGGGCGGCAGTAATGTAGTTCTTTACTGTTGTTATAATTTTGTTTTTGAAGAATTATTGAACATAAATATATGCATGACATGCATCAGTGTAATGAGTAACACGATTACACGAAGCAGGCAGTTTGATCATACTTCCATACCTTGAGTCCGTCATTGTATTTCTTTTTCTGAGAATTCATTCAAAACCGACATACATTATTTTTGCGAGCAGTAAACATAAAAAAAAGTAGAAAGAAAAAATAAAACAACAAAAAACAATAAATTGTTCCCACATTTATTTAATAAAAATATAGATTATAACATTGATCAAAATATAAAATTTTATAGTTGCATAATTTACTTATACTTAGAATATAATTAAATTATAAAATAATGTTATCGCCTTGTTAAGTTATAAGACTAATTATTGCATTTTCCTTATTATTACTCCTTCCATATTTAGTTATTTCTCATTGATATTATATTTTTAATTGATAATCTTACTTAGGTATTCTTTAATTCAGAGCAGCCATTATAAAGTTACCAACCGTAAAATTAAATACAAGTACACAAAAATTTTGTTAAAAATTGTTTAAATTTTATCACATTTTAGCATAGTGAAATGGCAAGTCTATATTAAAATAATTCAATCGCCCCCAAACCACCTACTATATTTAAAAATAAAGTGTTTTAATATGAAAAAGTGTAAATAAAACATGAAAATATAAATGCAAGCTATGTGAGGTCAGCCTTGCCCACAATATTTTTGGACGGCTGTATACATTTGTCAAATATTGTGCTTAAAGATAAAGTTTGAAATATTTTATATCACATTATATTTTAATTAAAGAAGAAATCGCCAAATTAATTCACATATCTTCTGCTGCGGCCTGAAAATAAGGAAATAGCAATCAATATTATAGAAAAAATAGTTTTAGTAAAGTGGTAGGCGCTACGAGAATTAATAAAAAACGGTCAGTGATTAATTAAATTATCTTAATTCTTAATGTATTCTATGTATTATGATTTATGGGTGTTATATTAAGTATAAGGATTGCTATGTTGAGAAATCCATATGGATACGAAAATAATAAAGAAGAATATATGAATACGAAATTTTTACTATTTTTATACTGTATGTATATTTTTGGTTATTATGATGATAGGTACCATTTATTCCCTTTCCAAATGTTATTTACATATGTATTTTAAACTAGCTGCTCCGCGCGGTTTCACCCCCGTGGCTCCACTCCTGTTGCCCGTAGCGTGATGAAATATAGCCTATAACCTTCCTCGATAAATGGGCTATCTAACACCGAAAGAATTTTTCAAATCGGACCAGTAGTTCCCGAGATTAGTGCGTTCAAACAAACAAACAAACAAACAAACTCTTCAGCTTTATAATATTAGTATAGATTTCAAGGAACAGTACTTAAGCGAGAAAGAAATATATATTTTAATCTCAATAATTATACAAAATTACCTATTCATTTAAATATAGGGTGATTCCAACAACCAACAAGCCCTTTTATTTACTGTAATAATGCATATATGTACATCCGAAAAAGTACATGTGATGTATGAATAAACAACACCCTTTGAATATTTCAAACTGATAAAAACATAATATGTAAGTAGGTATATATAGGTAATAAATAGTATTGCCCATTTGATTATATTGATCAGGAAAGTAGTAAAATAAATAGATTTCCTTTTAAATCTGTTAAAAAAAAAATAACTAAAGAGTTGTTAGTAGGTAATAAAACCAATTTGGAAGAATATAAATATGTTTAATACGTAAGATAAATGAGTATAAAGCAATGACAATTTCCATTTTTGTACTTCTAACAGCGGTTATTACATATTTTGACGTGATAACGTCTTTAAAATCGTTTTAGTCGGGTGACATGTTCAGAAACTTGTGTCACACCAAAACCTCACGAGCGCGATCGCAGGTATAACGAGAGAGAGACGGACCGATCTCCCGTCTCATCTCGAGCGCTGCCACTGCATTATGTTATCACGTAAACATCTCGATCGAAAAATAATAGTTCTTATTTTTATAATAAGTATATTTTTTTTAATTATCACAACAATATAGAAGAAGATGAATTATGTTTTTTTCTGTCTTGGACATATATTTGTGCTTTTGATCTTAAGAATCAAGTACTATGAACATAATATATTGTACTCATTATAAAATTGAATATACTGGTGAAATTAAATGCTTTTTAGTGTTAGAAGGATAGATTTAAGATTAACCTTATAACATATTTTTGTTTCATTTATAAAAACTAAGTTTACATAATATATTTTAGTTTATAACAGAAAATACAGAAAACTGCTGAGTCATTAATCTATGTTTAATTCTTATATTTCCTAAACGGTGGTCTTAAATAAATACTGTGAAATAAAATCTAAGCAAACCATTTCCCGATAAAATGTATAATTATAAAGATTGATTTTCAATACTATCTGTTGTAACATTAAATAATTATAATAGGCTGAATTTTAAAATACATTCTACGTTCTTTATTCTATCTTTCTGGTCATATTCTCAATCTATTCAACCGCTTTCTAATTTTCTAAACATAATTATTATACTTTTAGAATACATTTTTGCAACTTTTCTGATTTTTTTAAGGTTGGAGGTTTCTCTTATACTTTTAAGACCATTTTTTAATATTATGTACTATATGTTTATAATCTCGAAAATAAAAATACCTCCCACAATACACAAATTCATTCATTTCTTTACCTTCTGCCACGCGGTGATGCCGTACGCGACTCCCGCTCCGAGCGCGAACATGACCAAGTACGGTAGGAACTTGAGCGATGGCCCGTGTCGTTTGCGCATTAGTGTGGATATGAAGTTAAGCTTCCCGTCTGTGTAGGGTGGGTAGCGACCGCTAGAATTTTAATATTATATTAGAAATATAGGAAAATTTTTAGATTAATTCTTTTTTTGCAAGATCTACGCTAAAGATCCGACCACTCTTTCGGAGGCACAGGACGAATTTTGAAAAATTTAAGACAATGCTGAGGAAAGTAAACAAATGTCGTTTATTTTGCATATTATGACTGGATAATATGGCTTACAGCTGTCACGTCTTTTTATCAGACCCTGCTATATGTATGGTACTCAATCGTGCATGGAAAGATTTTCTATTTAAAACTTGTACTTATATTAAGCTTTTAAATTTTTATATCCAGACATGATTTTGCTCATATATAGCATCCTCTATTTTATGAGATATGTGAAAAAAAAACTACATATATCAATTTTTCTATTATTATGTTTGGCAAGAATACATCCAGAATTCTAACCTAACTTTTCACAATACCTCCAAGTTATCAGCTATATATATATATGGGTGATTATACAAAAATGGGGTAACTTTTAAGGATATTTTGTTTACTATATTTTTTATATCAGATTATTACAAATTAGGGTGTATATGATAGCTAATCTAATGAATATATTGTTCCAAATCGGGCCAGCCACTTTTTTAAGTAGATTGTGAGATGTTTTAAATTTTCTGGATTTGGCCTCCAGGGGACTGACAAGGCTAACATAGTACTGATAAAAAACACAATTTTGTAATATTCTTAAAGAAATTCAATGAAAATTACTACAAATCTCTCAGTTTTAATAATGGCACATGTCTTTTAAGTATTAAAATCACTTAGTTTCATTTAAAAATGATAATTAATAATATATTGTGATACTGGGAAAAAACAATGTCTCAATTTTCAAAACAGCCTTCTGACATTTAACGCAACGTGAATATTCTTACTCTCTTACTTAACTTACTACTTTGACTTAGTTTTACTTAATATTTCAAGTAATTCACAAACAATAGAAACAAAAAAACGGCCAAGTGCGAGTTGGACTCCTAACAAACCTATTTTTTATTATGTTTGTAACTTAAAATTTACACTTTTAGCAATTTTTCCTTTATATGTGTTATAAGACGTTGCTTTTTACCATATTTTAAGACTGTATACACGGCAAGCATCCTGTGTATTTTTTTATTCCCTTGCGAATATTTAATTTTGCGGGAATTTGCAGTATTAACGGATGTAGGTATCTTTTAATTGCGTTGCGTTATAAGTTTGATTTTTTTACAGCCCCAAGGGTTCTTAATCTTGAGTATTCAATATAAATTTCAAATTGATACCTCCATGCGCTTCAAAAAAACGTCTTAACAGACAAACGTACAACAAAGTGATCCTATAAGGGTTCTGTTTTTTCCTTTTGAGGTTCGGAGCCCTAAAAATCTAACATTATTTATGTTAAAAGTACTAATTTTCATAAAATTAAAAACCAAAGGCTTGAATGAAAGTCTCATCTGAGTTTTCATAAGAGCCTTTTGACATTTTTATAATGTTATTATATTAATTAACTTTTATGTTATTTTGAGGTAATTTTACTTCACAATATTATACGTATACGTATTTATCTAATAAATATAACAAGCTATGCCCTGAAAGCATCAAAATCAATACTAAAAATAAAATAAGATCTTTTAAATAAAATTATTAGTAGTTTGTTTCAATAGCTCTTTTCTTTGCTACTCTTTTTTAAATGTTTCTTCCCTAGTCAAATTCAGTTTCTTTTAGCGTGGCGCATGATGTTTTAAACTGAAATATCAAATAGAAATGCTTATACCAATAGCAATCAAGATAAAAGTTCTCAAAAACGATAGAATCATCAGTACTATGGGGTCGCGTCAGTCCACTGGCGCGATATCTGACATAGGACTGATGCCAGCAGATTGATAAAAAGGGACTTAATATGAGATTATAATCACAAATTATGTTTTTTGCCTTATTTCTAATATCAACAAACTATATTTTTACAAATCATAGTTAACCATGTATGAATGAAAATAAAAATCAGATTAACAATAAAATAACGACTCACCATAGGACTGAAATGTTGACTGGCGCAGCACGAATTTAGAGGACAAACACAACCCTAGCGCTGGTACAGTTATGACGGCCGTCAAAATATGGGATGCACAAGTAACTTCATTACCAACATTAATATTTAGACAGGGATTTGACCTCGACTTGGTGATATTTAGCGAGAATTTCAAATTTAAAAAACACACAACGGACTGACCAATAAAAACGATGACAAAGTTTATTTTTATTTTTTAAATAAAATGTTAAACATTTCGTTATGAAAGTTATACTATATAATACTATGTATATCAAAGATTGTCTTGATTTAGTAAGTTTTCTCAAATCAATGATAATGTTTATAAGATAGTCACTTGATTGTTGGTTTTCGGAGTTGTGACATGCCAAAGTACTGATTATTTAAGTATTAATTTTGTTTTTTTATCAATTTGTATTTTAAATAAAGAAGTGAAAGTGAGTGACCAAATAAAGGACGCTTTATTGTTTTAAAATAGATTGTTATTTGATTAAAATATAATAAGACTTTGTATAAATTGGCTGGTGACACTGAGTTACCCCATTTTTGTATAATCACCCATATATAACTTCCACTTACAAACCCAACCCACTTAACCAAAATACTCACGAAGCCAGTTTCTCCCCGATCGCCGCAAAGTCCTTAACCAGGCAACTCTTCTTATGTGTGAACGTATCGAACGACGCCTTGCCGTGGTACGCGCCCATGCCGCTGTTACCCACACCGCCAAACGGTAGCGTGTCAACTGTGTGAGTTTTAGTTATATTTGTGAGTGAGTGGGAAGTGTGAGTTTTAGTAGTCAAGGATTGTATGTGGACTCAGAATTTAGAAATATTCGTGTTACGTATAAAAGTTATGTTTAGCTGATAATAGTAATGGCTCAAATTGTGTTGGGATAAAAAAGAGGACGTTTTTCATAGCGTATGTGAGCAAAATGGCTCGCAGATTCCTTAGAAAATAAAAATAGTCATACAGTTTGACTAAGTGCTGTGGATACAATGTTTCATTATTTCTTGCTAGTTCTAATATGAGAGACATCTTGATTTGCCTAACCAGAACAGATAATTATTTTGACTGGGGATTGAACCCAGAAATTAACAAAGGGGTCAATATCATTAGACAAGCAGTATTATCTACTATAGGAATCTTATCAATAGTTTGTACACATGCATAAGAATCTTTGAAGAGTGTATAGCAACTACCAATAGCTATATTTGAGGAGATGCTTCAGTATAGTAAGTATAAACCACGGGCAGAATTAAAATATACATTATTAGAAATTAACTTCACCTTTTGATTTGCTTGTAGAAAAATGAAATATATATTTAAAAGTGACATTTCACACTTATGACTTACATGCGTGAAATGTCACATTGACAGTAATTCATTGTTAATTATGAAATTTAGATTAAAATTAATTTTCTGCATTTTAGCAAATGTTTAAGTAAATTGAAACATCTCCTTAAATATGCAGGAAAAGATTATCAACAGATAGAGTGTACAAGCGTTATATATACATGTTACTAATAAATAGAGTTGTTTGAAGATTGCACATTGCAGTGATAGAAATGAGAATTTAATTCTTACTCGTGTATTAATTTTACCTGAGTATTATACAACGAATTTAAAACTCGCTTCATTCATTATATTATTTCTTTGCGGTTGCTTTTAAAACAGTAGAAGTAATTACTTTTCTTTATTAATTTAGTGTCGATTGCTTGATTATAAAACATCATTTTAATAGTGGTAAAGAATGGAGCTTTGTGCTTTTTTCATGCGCACATCAATTGAAATCTTTATAAGCCGATTATTTTTCACAATGTAAAATTTAGGGTTATTTCCCAACCATTAAAGTTTTATATAAAATACCAATTACAAAGGCATGTATTTAAATTACTACGTTATTACTTATTTTTTTTACTTTATCCAAATAAATCAAACTATACCTAACGATTAATTTACTCCATTTAGATTTCGAAGAAATCGTTATAACCGTTTCCTGTTTATTTTCCTTGTTCTGGTAACTGGTTGTTCGTGAAAAAAAAAAAAAAATTAGACGCATTAATTTACACATAAGTCCAAGGTTCAAGATAAACGTATAAAATTTGCAATTTATATAGTTATGTACAATAACTTTAATTTAATCATTTCACTGTAGAACTAATGAATCAATTAACCTTTCTTGTTTATTATTCGTAGTCTACAAACAATTAACAAAATTACCATTCAAATTAGGAATTCAAATACACGCCTTTATTTTTAAATTCAAAAATTTACTCTATGGTTGGGAAACACTAGTCTATGGTACCAATTAGGTGCGTACCTCCCATTTGCATCATAGTATCATTTATGCACATTCCGCCGCTAGTTGTGTTATCGACAAAACTCGTTCGCACGTTGTCATTCGTCGTGAATAGGTACAGCACCAACGGCTTTTCTCTACAGCCATAAACAAACATAGACCACCACCGTTAATAATCATAGACTAGAGAGAGGGGCATTCGATTTTTAAAGAAGAATTCGAAATTTAAATTTGGAAAAGGGTAGAGAGGTTTATAAATGCATGGAAAATAAGTATTTACAAATTTGAAATAGAAACACATAATACCGGAACCAATATATACAGAAAAAAATTCCCTTCCAAAGCATCCATGACCGTATTAAGAACAAGCCACCAGAACCAATTTTTAACCTCAACATTTCAACAGCCAATCACGATTTGGAGTCAAATCAATTAAAAAATATCCACAATTAATTGGATACATTAATTTTTATCGAGGCCTTTTAAATAATGTTTAACCGCGAGATTAAATAAATTCTATTTATAGTCCTCCATACTCTGAAATATCGAATTTTCAAATTTTATTTTAACAACCAGGAATTATTTTATTTTAAAGCCGTTATAAACCAGTGCATGCATACTGCGTATCTCAATGGTTTTACATCTTTAGTATCAACATTATTAAAACTATTAACCTACTTTCAAGCATATCACAATGCAATCAAAACATAATATGGATACAAACAAGCACATGATCTTGACTGGCTTTGACCTCTAAAACGTGATTTGTGTTGCTAATAAGTGTGATTATGACTAACACATACACATTACATATTCCTCCACCGAAACCTGTCACCTTCGAGCGAGCCATTGCTGCGCAACATCATATAATCCGTCTGTACTTTAACGTCCTGTTTATCTCATATGTTTTTAATACAAATTCGACAATAGGTGTCAAATTTACTCATGAAATTATCACGTCTACATAAACAATTGAATTCGAACAAAAAAAAAACACACAGGCTGAATAGACATTCCATAATTTGAAATTCGAACGTGAAAAAAAAAAACAAGACATAAAAAGTACAGATAGCTTTGGCGCCAATTCTATGACGTCACGCGTCAAATCCCGCCCCGTCCTTACCGCCATAGAACATGATCGTATCGTTCACACAGAGACTGCCCGAACGGGTCTGCTCCGTAAACAGTTTATGGATGTTCTTTTGCTTGCTGAACAGGTATAAAACTAATGGATGCTCCCTGAAATGATCCACCGTTCATGTTTTGATACGAATGTTTGCGATGGTAACTTTGGACTCCTAAAGGCTTATTACGTAGGTATCTACTATTACAATAACATTATTTATTACATTTACCTACTGTGTATTAGATGGCGTAAGCGTAGAGATAAAAAAGTTTGGAAAATCCAAAAGTGCACGCCTCATAATCTCAGTCGATATTTTTTTTTGTTTATTTAATAACAATTAAACCACATCGAATCAGACCCTGAAAAATGAAAGGGTTCTATTCCTGAGCATATTCAAGCGTAAGAGAAAAAAAAAGACTCGATTAGTAAAGTATTTCGGTCGCTATCGTGTTAACAAGAAAATCCTCCGCACATACAGACACACGGACGTCCAAGACAGAACTTTTTTAAACTGTTTTTTAACTAGTTTAAATAACAAAAATGACATCAAAAATATCATGAATGTTAAAAATAGTGTTTTTTCTTAATATGTGTGTGTATGTATTATCTTACAAGTGCAATGTATGATACATAAAGACATTTTAAGTTTGAAAAATCAGATGTTTTGCGCGAAGTGACAGTAGTACCCACCTCAACGCTTCGCTTATGAGGCGTGCAAAACGGTAATTTATATTATGTATTAAACGATATTATTCTTGGAAAATACTACGAGTTTGAAACTTCATTGTAAAATAAATAAAACACTTTAGAAGTCCAAATAGGTTTAACCGATTATGATTGGTGCTACCTCAACTTAATAAACAAACAAAACACACGACTTTCAACAATAAAATAACATATTAGATAAAAATCACACAAAACTTTCCCCAAAAAACATAATTTCTCCCATCTAGTGTGGAGAAAAGATTTTATGAATCATAATTAAATAAAAAAAGGAAATTGCTCCGAAAATTGTTTTTATCTTCTAGCGTTTTAATAAAATAATTGATACATATTCATAAAATCTTTTCATTGAACAAATTACACCTTTAACGAACACAAACAAAAAAAAAAACTTGACGATAAAAAAAATATTAGAATTTCCATCCAATTTGTGACTATTTCTTATTTAATTTTATAGGGGAATTATTCTACAAATAAATAATATCTATAGCAATAAATTAAAACCCCACAAAATTAAAAGCAGTGATTTTTTACATTTTTTTTATAAGATCGTGTACAAAAACTGATTTGTCCCCAAATGGAGACTGATACCAAATAATCTACTAATTAGATTTTTTAATTAGACTATGCAAAATAGTGTTATATTATTATATTATAATTATAATGACCCCAACAAATTCAAAATGTTTCTCGAATGTTATGAATCCCAATGTTTAAGCCGTTAAGCGCCAATATTTTAGGCCAATGTATGACTTTGTATGACATTGAAATTTGCCCTTAATATCTACAGATTTATTTATTTAATCAGATAATGAAATTAATTACATATACGATTTATATATCAATTATAGATTAGGGATTAGACTGGTCTATAAATAATTCTGTAGATGTACTATAGATAGACTTACCTAGCGTTTATGAATTTGATTGCTTCGTAGGCGTTTTCTATTGGCACTATTGGTAGGATAGGGCCAAATATTTCATCCTCCATGATTTTATCGTTAGCGGAGACATTAGTGAGTATTGTGGGTGATACGTATCTTTCCTGTGGGTCACTTTTACCACCGATAGCCACTTTGTCTTTGCTGGCATCCAGTAATGATTGGATGCGACTGGAATAGAAAATTGTTTTTGGTTTATCTTCACATTTTATGAGAAAAAATGGAATATCTGTCTATCATATTAGAATAATGGTGTATTATTGTTGCTATTATGGGATATAATGTATTTCTGGTTATCCGTAATAGGTTTTAGTGAACTGATTTTTATGGAATATTCTGGATAATTTGGAAGGCAGGGCAAGATATTATAAATAATATTTCATCATAATATTATAATGTAGATATATGTAGTTACTTGGATATTTTAATTATATGCGAACGTGAATAAAAAATAAAACCATGAACATGAATGTTAAGGACATTAACAAGGTATTTCCTATATTTTAAATTTAATATTTAGTAACCTACTTTGACCTCAGTATATGTCTTGTCTTTAAATTATTTACTATAAAATATAACAATATCTATCAATATTTTTTCACGGTAATAAGAGTGAAAATAGCATTACTATAATTGCTATCAAAGGCATTTCAACAGACATTTTATAATCATTAACAATGAATATATGGAACATAATATGATAAACACCAATATTAGTATAAATTCAAGTTCAAGAAATAAAAACAAACATTAATTTTACCAAAACCGAGGTCATGCAAACAGGTATTTGATACAATTTAAAACGTGTTATATAATTTAGCTAATTTGTTTATCTGCACTTATATTAATTATATTAGGCATGAGATAGCTATAAGTAAGTAAGAAAGTATAAGTGTAAAATGTAAATTACTACTGATACTGATTATTTATAAGGTAGGTATCTGTAGCGACGACAAGCCAATTAACGAGTTATCGAATTTCAAGTGTAGCAACTAAGAAAGTTCACACGGTAACTCGTATATAAACAGTTTGTGCGATATGCATGGATAGTCACGGGCTTGTCGGGACGCGGGTGGGTCGCATAGGTTGAATATTAATTACATACGAATATATTTATGTAGTTAAAGAAATATAACCTTTGCGTAGTAATTTCTTCTTTCATTACACCCGCATATAATAAGCCCCTACATATCTATAACCCAAAACACAGGAATGTCATGATACGAAACGTGCAAGTTTAATGAATAGTTGTTGTTTTTCTTTAATTTTCCGATATTTTTGCGCTGTTTTCATTCCGTAAATACCCATTAGTATTAACATTTTAAGTACATAGGTACTTTAAATGTTAATAAGTGTAAGTAATGAATAATTATAAAATGAGAAACAATCAAGAAAACAAAAAACAATATGTATGTAGATAAGTTTTTTGCGGCATTACATTTTAGACACGTGAGTGTCAAGACAATGAGAGTCAAACAAATGACATTTCTGAAAACCAAGTAGGAATAACACAATTATATTAATTAACTTTTAACCAGGAGTATAAATATTAAACAGCAATATTAATTATTATACAGGAGAGACCGATTAGCGCAAACTCAGTAGGTATAAAACGTCACCATAGTAATCATTACGGTTTTTTTTTCTATAATTGCTCTTACAACGAAAGATTACTAGTCACTACGGTACAAAGTACAGTGATTATGCATTATTTTCAACCGACTTGACAATAGCAGGATCATTACGATACAATTTTTAATTACAGGCCATCCACACGTCTGCCGAACAACGTGACAAACAACGAACACATAGGGACAGCACTATACGAAGAAAAGAGATGTATTTATTTCCTTCTCGCTTTTCTGTATAGCGCCGTCCCTATGTGTTCGTTGTTTGTCACGTTGTTCGGCAGACGTGTGGATGGCCCTTACATTTAAGGAAATCATTAAACAGCAGTGTTTAGTAAACTATTTTTTTAAACAGACAGTTTAAAAAAATAGTTTACTAAACACTGCCGAAAATACAGCTCGTTAGACAAATACAAATACTCGTCCTAGTTTTAAGACACGCAAGAGAATCCGGAATTTGGATAATGCATAGTTACACAAAAAAATTTAAAAGCTAAAAAAGGCAAACCAATACATATTAATTTATGGATACGATGTAGGTACCTATAGAAAATCGTCCTAAAACACTTATAGCCTTTAGTAACAACACTATTCCATTAAACAGAGTGCAGACAATTACACAATTACTCCTACCATTCAGATATATTATAGCACCGTTTTAATGCTATATCATTATAGGAATATCATTATACTATTATATGATAATTTTATGATAATGTATTAAATGGAAGTTTCGCTAAGTGCTTCGTTGAAAAACTATTTTGATTGCATAATATAATGTTAGTTTAAAAAGGCAAAACATAAATAACAATAAGAACACAAACCAGTCCTATTTCTTAAGAACTCATCTAACACTGGCAAATATAAAACAGACAGACAAGCAGACAGCGAATTCTCAGTAATATCTCTTCGCTCTTGTGCTTTTTATTGAAATGAAACTTCTTTAGGCGCCTTCAGAGTAAAATTTTAAGGTCGCGTCATGGCAATACCAAAGAAGTTTCACTTCTGACACACGAGCTCACGATCTCGGCACACACGCTCTTTTTTAGTAGGGAATTCTTGCCTAAATATAAGAAAAATGTCAATAAAAATCTCACCTAAAATGCCTATCATTTATAATACGGCATAGATCGGGCGACTTCTGCGGATCCTCTCCGTACCATTCCTTCAGTATCTTCTTGGCGTGCTCCACGAATTTGTCCTGTACCTCCTTGGAACAGAGTATATAATCCGGTGCGATGCACGTCTGGCCGACGTTGATGAATTTGCCCCATAGTATTCTTTTGGTTGTCACCTCCATGTCCACAGTGTTGTCTATGTATGTAGGGCTGGAATTAAAGGATAATTTTTACACGACTACGTAAAAAGGAGGGTTTTTTGAGTGTTTTTGAATGTATATTTCTTTACCCTACAGCCCAACCACTGGACTGATTTTGACTTACAAGGTGTCGTTGTAATCACCAGTATGGTGGTAGTGACATAGGGTGCATAATATATTAATTAACATTCGGATTTTTTTGTTTGATTCTTGTTTGATAAATAATTCTTCTGTGATTGCTCTTCAAATTCATCTGTCACATTTCGGCGATTAATAAGCAATAGGTCAAGATCTATTATTACAAGAAACAATAAATTCAAGAAGAATATTTTTATGAAATATTTTACATAATTAATTATTAAATAAAATCTATTTTTATACGCGAGTATTTCAGCATTTGCATCATAAATCATAATAATGATTGAAGTCAAAGATTACGGAGGGCAGCATCACTATTTTCTTGTAAGTAAATTAATTTTGAACAATAGATACTTAGTAAAACAAAACGTTTGCAATGATCATTTTTAGGTAATTAAACTATAACGCCGTGTCCTACGTGGACGACTCAACACGAACGCAATTGCGAAACGATCCGTTGCGAATTTAATGCGGTGCGGAGCGATGCGGCTACTCTGTCCTACGTGCGCGCGAACCGTCCCCTCCGCGCCCTCCACCGCCGCGGCCGTTCAGTTTAGTAGCATTAAACATTTGTCATGGACGGACGGAAGCTAATGTTGTTGGAAAATTCATATCTTAAATATGAGATATTGAAGAAGTGTATAAAGCATTGGATAGCATTAATAAGAAGTTCTACTTCCGACATTACAATTTTTGCTTGAAAAAAATATGGCCGACGCGTCCACTTCGCGCGAAAATATCAAGATTATCAAGCCAACTGATCGCGTTCGCTACATTTCGCGCCGCTCCGCACCGCACCCACGGTCACGTAGGCCACTTTAATAGGTTTCGAATGTTTGTTGTTTCCGCGCCGCTCC
>CAJQZM010029081.1:0-55501 GCA_907164665.1 Colias nastes | reverse complement strand
AATTAGCGAAGATTTGCATGCGCATTATTACTTTTGGATTACTGTACTGCGTTCCACTTATCTGTTATCATCTGTCACAATAACAAGGAACTAAAACTAAAGTAATGAGCATGAAATTCCCAAGACTAATGCGGAAAATTCCCGACTACAAAGTGACATTTTCAATTGTGATTGCGATGCTAGTCCGTGTCCTTTATAGCAATATAAACGATCCTGGCGTAGAATTGATTATGGCTGAGCGCCAGTGTACAGTAACCTCGCTAGTGACATTTGCACAATTTTGAGTTCACACAGTTTCAGAATTTCGGTAATCGAATCGAAGCCGCACATAACAGAGCCTCAATCATAATGGCTGAAGTAGAATTGGCTTACATACTCAACATGACAGGATTTTAATCACATTGACATGACGAGGAGTAGAAAATGTAGGTATATCCAAGGACAGATTATATTATTATAATTCTATTGAATGATCTTGTTAGTGGTGTATAAGGTACCTACTTATTAAAGTATAATATTATATATTCTGTAGTCCTATTACTTCGTGTCTATAAATTGACTATATGGAATATCTACGAAGTATGATTATAATTTGAAAAATGCAATATTACTGAAAAATTTTAAATTGTGAAACAAGATCATTGTTCGTACTTCCAAAAATAGAAGATAAATTTAAGCAAAGATTATTATTGTACGTAGTAATACTGACTTTAACTACCTACATGCGCTTTTGAAATTATTTCCTGAATCCATATTCGGTGCGTGAAATTATTCGGCTTTGCGGATTTATTATGCATAATATTATTTCGCTAACTAGTGAATATGAACTAATCAATGCTTGTTAAGTCGCTATTTGAATAAGGGGATACGTTAATTTATTCCTATAAGCCTACGTGAAAAGTCAATATTTGAATAAAATGTTTTGACAATGAATTGCTTATTAATTAATGTTATCTAAGTACAATGAAATTAAGATAATAATACCTATGTTTTCATCAGATTGAGCGGGTAGGAGAGACAGGCAGACAAGAGTTACTTTCCCATTCATATTAATTATTAACTACGACATAATGTAGTACTATATATGGCATTAAATAAATCTTATTATGTTTGACAATAGTAAGGTGGATGTATATCTACGTTTACACCATTTCTACGATCGCTATGAATTCTTAGCAGCGTTCGTTACAGGGACTTTTCAAAACTACGTATAAATTTTAACAAGCGAACATGAATTTTATATAGGTAAAGTTCTTATTGGGACATCTAAGTAGATACATATTTATAAAAATGAGTATGGTATGTACATTAATTATAAAAATGAGTAGGTATGGTATGTACATTTAGTTCAATTCGATAGAAACATAATTTATATGGACATGCAAAAGATTACCTCTTAATAAAACATCCATACATCTATTTAGGTAGGTATTATTATTTTTGTTAGGTATTACGTAAATCCAGCGGTAAATAATTATTTTTGCAATTGGACCATTAGCTCCTTAGGTTAGCGCGTTCAAACAAACAAACTTTCAGCTTTATAGGTTATTATAAAGTATTATTATAAATATTGAAGTGAAATTGTGAGTTAAATTGGTGCACTGTTTTTGTATTTGACATGTATTTAGGTAGACCGTACATGTAAGGTGCATGTGCATGCCTTGTTGCTACTTAGCATTTTATCAAAGTCCTATAAAATATCACCTTAATCGCTCATTCGCGATTCTGTTTGGTGTGTGGAAATTATCAGATCGATATGCTGACTACCTCAATAAGTTAATAGGTATGTAGAATCACAATACATTTGTATGGTTGTTGGAATTAAGTTTCAACATATCACCCAGTATTCTTTCTATCCCACTTTTAATTACATAAACGCGGAAGTCGTGCTGTCTCAAAAGAATTAACTTTTAAATCGTTAATAGCATTATATAGGTTAACATTTTAAGCTTTTATTGTACAGCAACTTTATGGTTTGAAAGAAAACAGAATGAAAGCAAACAAGCTACGGAAAATTGGCGACAGCCAACAAATAGTCCTTCGGGTTATTTACAATTGTATTCTTACCTTTATTTGCGCATACTAACTTCGTAACTGTTAAATTGCACATTGAAATTTCTTATTTGTCGAAACGAGTCAATATTTTACAGAATTTAAAACTAGTAATGTATTGTACAAGTTTTTTGTACTTATATGTTAGCTTTATATATTTTGCGTGCTCCAACGCTCTCGTCGTTGTGTAATTTTCCTAGATATTGATTATTTTTTGTTGTACTTATGTCTTGTCTCTTCTTTTAAACCAAGAAAAAGGCAGGTATTAATTTGTAAATAATATGAGTAGATAATGGACGCTATATTGGATACAGTACATTTTTTATCAACATATTATTGAAAAAAATGGAACATTATTTTTTGGAACATTGGCAGTGACATTAGTTTCGACTTGGTTTTAACTTAAAAGCATGGTTCATAAATAATGGATAAGTAATTTTTAGGGCGTTGAGATGCAGGCAACCTAATTCGAGAGTAAGATTTTATCCACTAGTCTAATCTGTGCCACTTGTCACTATATTTTCTTCTATTTAAGTTTTCTCACAGTATATTTCTTATAATACTTATTGGTTTTTATTAAACGCTTAGCCTTTCTCCGACATGCGTCAATGTTGAGGATACGCATATCCGATCATTGTAATTTGTAAGAATCACTTTGTGAAAGCACGTGTTTACTCTCACAACCGATAGGCGTAAGTAAAATAAAAATATATTTTGTTCTTTCCCCCAATTCAATTTTGTGAACCATTTTTTCAACATCTTACCGAGTTTATATATTCGAATGAGCCATCATTAAATGGATACCGCATCTTGAGAGCGGGTTCCGCGAAGCTAATAAAAGATTGGGTTTTACTCGTGAGTATTTTCAGGGCGTAACCACCTGCTTTTCGCAATGTTGTTTGTATGTAATTTATATGCGTTAGCTATAAATTTTATTATAGTATAATTATATTATGCCATTCCATCGAGATTTCCATCACCAACTGATTTAAGCTCAACAACATAATATGAATTACATACTGATATGGAGCTCTTTGCAGAGAAAATGAGAATGGTGCCGCGAGATATTTCCGACCATTTATTTTATTGTAAAAATTAAACCTAGTAGCACACTAGTAGTATACATTATTTTAGATTCTTCCTAAGTACTCGAAAGGGTTACTAATATTCCATAATGTTATTCTATAAATAATATTTCTACAGACACATAAAAGTTGGATTTAAAGGTAAATTACCTTTATATTGTTATGGTCAGAATAACCAACTAACGATTCTTGGTAATTTACCCTTTTTCCTGTTCAATCAGGTTGGGTATTTCGATCACGAAAGGTGGATAAATAAAAGACATAATATAAAGCATAGTTTCCATACAATCAAGGATTTTCTAACGTATTCTGATTAAGGCGGAGTTAGGAGTATGAAAGAGCCTCAAGGCACTTCGCGTTCCGGAGGAATTCTTCACAACAACTTTCTTTCTGATTTTAAGACTAATTTTGGGAAAAAGTGGATTACGTTCTTGATTGTAGTGTGGAGATCCAGATTCTATATTAAGATCATACGTTCAGATATATTATAAAGATTTTCATAGGCATTAGGTACCTATCTACAATTTTTAGATGAATTCTACCTCAACGAAAATAAAAAAAACTTACAATACTAATCATCTTTTACTCAGGACGCTAATAAGCCAGTTGTTGCAGGTAGGAGTCAACTGTGTAGTATAAGAAGTAGTAGTTTTTACCTTATTAACGTAATCTGTAACGGAATCATTTCAGTAAACATGTTGAATATAAAATGAAATATCGGTTATGATGGGTATTAATGCGATGAGCAACATTCATTGGTGTGGAATAACCACTACAAAGCAAAAGTTGCCCATTATATAATAGAAGTTAAGAGCTCGTACTATTAACTGAATATTACGTATTTGCATAATGTTATGGTAATGTGTTGTCCTAATATCTAATATTGTTTGTTTGTTGTCTTTAGTAATAGAATAATTCGCTGTTATGTTATATAATACTTTCTCCTGTTTACAAAATAATACGATACAAGGCATATAAATATAACAAAACATGAAAACTCTCGAGTCTCCACGTAAGCATTGTAAGCCTGTGTTATGAAAATCAGTGCGTTCTTATAAACGTTGGAAATATGTTGCTAGGAAACTGCAGCTTAAAATTTAATTCTGATGTACATACTTACCGTTTTTAGTGTTCCTTATTGTACGAGAATGATGTAAGTGTATGTGAAACTCAATTTTTATGTTTATCTATATTTTTAACTATTCTATATTCATTAAATCCGAGTAAAATGAAAGCTTTTCGAACTCACGAGCTTTGACTACCTACGTTTGATTCTAGACGGTGTCGTTAAATATCTATAATACTTACTGATTCAAGTGGCATAAAATATTCGTTTTCCTAAGCTCTGCTTCCTCTAGTCGGTAAAAATTTAGATTCGGTGCATTGATGCGTTACTTCAAACACTTTTTGGTTCTTATTTATGAAATATTTTATATTAATGCTATAGGAACTCTACAAGATTACTAAAAAAAATAGATAGTATGATTTTCATAGATACTGTTGAAAATATCTGAAGAGATCGAAGAAGGTAGGTACTACAAACGATTAAAAGTGTCTACGGAAATATTAATTGAATTTAAGCCTGAAGTTGAAGTATCGTTCAGTTATTTCAATATAATAAAACCTATGAAGCCTTACTATTATTTGCGCTTGTATTCGGCCGCAGAAATTCATTTTACTTCAGAGTATAGCTTACGGCGACTGCAATAACGAGTGTAGGCGTGTGTTGGTTATTGTTTCCGCTTGGCTGTGGAACTTCGTGGGAATAACCTATATTAATGATCGTAGTTATATCTATCTCTAATAGTAAAGACGTAGTTTGCTAACATCGGATAAAAAAATAAATGTAAAAGATGATGAAAAGTTGATATTTTAGAAATTAGTCTTTAGTAAGAGCTTAAACGAGTTTTAAAATAATTTAATTTTAAACATTAAATCCGTGAGGTGGTGAAGATATACAGTGACGTAAATACTTACTGATTTGATATTATTGTAATCTATAAGGGATATAATATGGCTTCAAAGGGTATAAAGGCATGAAAAGGGCCTGATGATATATTTTTTTTAATGTTAGTTGAGTATACTTCAACACGAATTGGGTCACCCTCGCACCTTTATAGTTACTTGGTGTACATTCATAGAATATGAATAGATAATAGACTAAATATAATATATAGACTAAAGTTCAATATAATAAACTATTTTCGGGTATTTCTTTGCCCATAAAATATATCCGATATCGATCTGATATTTAGGGATAAAGGAACATTTTCAATAAATATAACTTGATGCACCCTTAAAGTGCAATATTATGAATGAATAAAAAGAAGCTTTTTCATTAAGGTATGAATTAAACAGTTATGAATAGAAAAAAGCTGAGGTATATTCTGAGCTAAAATAACTGTTTGGTACAGAATATCATAATATCTATATGATATGATCAATTTTGCACGTTGATACATATATTATTATGATCAAGTTTGCACGTTGATGCAAAAAAATACCTATTAAGATAATCAAAACTGTCACAAAAAATATACATTATTATTATCTTACAATAAAGCTTCGCCTATACCAAATGAACCACGTTGACCCAGTTTTAACAAACCAGGTTTCTCTATTTTTAAAATCGTCTACTGTTTCCGCGTGTTTATTTAACGCAGTAATATTTCGATAAATCTAGGACCTTAATTTTGTGATGATTTACAACGAGTTTTATGGAAACGCAGTCTAAGTATAATATTTTATTGCAAGGTCAATTGTTGCGCCTTGGGCCATGCCTAGAGGTGTATATCATATCATCCATATACGTCAGCTATATTTAAATTTCTTATTAAAGCCCTTGAATCGCTAATTTTAGATTATAATCTAAAATGACATGTCCAGAATTTGAAACAGGGTCAAACACATATACATGTACATTAGATACTTTTAAGGTCATTATAATTTAAGGAAATTAATTAGGTATTGTATATCTGTATAATACTACAGATAATATTAAATATAATGATATACTAGTAAAAATACTATAGTATAATACTGTAATGGCCTGAATTTTTAAGGAGCATCGATAAAAGTTAAAAATAACCTATAAAAACCTTGAGCTTACACGTGTTTGTAAAAGGAGGTTGTATACAAAGCAGCAGGGTCCTATAAAGATTAACTACGCCATATAGTAAAGGATACGTAGTATATTATTATTAGTCTGTGGTAAAGGATAACGGATGTTACCTTTGCGATTTGATCTGTATGGCAATCTAGGATTGGAAGGGAAAGGGTAGAATTATAGCTGGCATTTGTTTTTAAAGGACGCAACGCGAAAACATGTACATAAAATATTCAATCATTTCAATCCTGCTCTGAAGTATTTTACACAGAAACGTAAATATTTTTTTAAACAGATAATCTTCTTTTATTAGCGTTTACGTACAGGTTTCCTAGTAATATGGAAATGAATGAAAAATGAATTTTTATTAGCGCCTGTGTAAATTAAATACAATGTTCGCAGAATTTATCTGAACAAAGGTACGAGATTATTTTTTTCAAAAGTATCTACACAATTACATTTTCCTAGAAAAAAAAAACCATCATCTGATTGCATACTTCGGCGTGCCGAATAATATCGTCTTTTATACCAGATTGAAGAACTTACAACGTAATTATGTAAAAAAATGTTTCACGATTTTTTCATAATTCTCATCACTAAACCACATTTTCCTAAATAGTTACTAACCTAACTAAAACATACTTATTGTATAAGCATTCGCACCTTTAAATTATTATTGTATGTCTGTATTTTTTTAAACATTTCTTTCACAAGAGTGACTTTATACAATTTCACGTATTTTGTTTTCGTGTATAGTTTTAACTATGATTTATAAAGAAGCAGAGATTGCATTCCCGTAACGTAATATCAAATACGTATTCAAGGCATGTATGTATTTATTCGGCTAGTAGCTGCCTCTGAAAGCTGCAGGACCGAAGCGATTCAATTAGACCCCTACTTACTCTATTCAACTCGGGCCATAATCGTACCTATGGATACGTTCTACAAGATATTTTTGTAAATTATTTTCTATGATTTTGTATGGAATATCGTTGTTAAATACACGTCCATTTTGTAAAGGATCAAATAAAATATGTACCTAAAATATAGAGTCGCAAATGTCTATGCCAATCTTATTTAAAGAAGAGAAGTATCTTGGAACTTTGAATAAGCAAATTTCAGAAACATTTTTGATTAAAAACTACCAACGACCAATAGAAGTATCAATCGAAAATTTTGCAAAATTAGAGAAACGTAATGAAATATTTCTCTGAGAACACGCGAGATTGGGTGTCTGAGCTAGTCTTGGTTAATCGTAGTAATTACAGTAGCAAATAGTCGCACTTCGTCCCTATGCTGTCGACCTATTAAACAATTTGAATGGGATTTAGGACACGAAGTGGTTTTTAAGACAGCTACATGTATGCTCAAACTTTCTTTAGAAACGTTTCAAAATAATGTAACTTCTAAAGAAACATCAAAGCCAACATCACGTATTGTTTTGAAGTATACAAATCCAGGAGGATGGTTCAAAATAGTCAATGAATTTCAAGTATTAGTCATTTTTGCAGTACTATTATAATTATCATGTGCTTGCATCACTACCTGATTCTCTTTAAACTATGGATTTTTGACATTGTGGCTGTAGGGGCCGGCGCAAATATGGTAATGAGAATTTAGCAAAATGTTTGTATAATAGTTTATATATAGGTTCATAAATAAATAATAACGCACTAATATTTACAAATCAATAAATTCTTGTAACACAGTGAATTGATCCATAAACTGTAAAATCAGGATAAAAGATTTAAAAAACTAAAAAGTATTGCGAGATCCAGTCAGCTGAGTTAATTAGATAAATTCACGGAAGACTTAACATTCATTAGCCGAATAAACGCTTGATGCTCTTCTCCGAAAATATTTCGATTAGGGCTCTGGTGGGATGAGATAAAAATAACTCAAATAGCTATAAATGTTTGATTGTTGTATTAAAATTCGATTTTGAATTGAAAAGAATCCTCCACTAATCTATAGATATATTATATGTTACCGGAAATGTATGAAATCAAGGAATTGTATACAAATCCTAGGAAATTTGTACAATTCCGATACTATTTAGGAAATGTATAAAATATTGTTTAAACAACTATTTAATGCATAGATATCCTAGGAAATGTATAATTTTCCTCGGAATTGTATATAATTCCAATATCGTGAAATGTATAAAGTAAATGCTTTCTGTAATAAAACACGTTCTTAATTTTTTTTTATTATAGCACTTATTGAGACAATCGGGTAACAGTCATACCGTAAAATAATAATAATATGTTCATACTGTCTTACTAATTAACATTTCTAAAATCAACTTATATATTTTATTCTTATAAAATCAAATTTTCATTTGGCAAGTAATCAGTCTGATAATTAAGTAATTATAAATGTCACATTATAAAAGTAAATCATTATATTATAATACTTTGTCAGTCCATATAGTTATTTATTTTTGCAGGGTAAGCTCGAATGGCATTTGGAAGTGCATAATACTTTATTTTTAAAGCACAGACATCTTGCTGTAGCAATACCTCTCGTCCGCGTCCCGCTGTCCCCGCGTACCTACCAATATCTTAAATGTTTTACATTTCCGATTGCTATTTAGGAAATGTATACATTTCCTAGGAAATGTGTAATGTGTAAGTATAAAATAATTTATTTCACACATTTCCGTGCGATTTTAGGAATTACATACATTTCCTAGGAATTGTATACAATGACGGATTACATACTGTTAGCGATCGACATAGCGTCATTGTAAATAAGTTTAGTAAAAATATTAGTGTAGATTAAAATTAGAAGGTATAGACCGCATGATGTGTACTACGAGTACACATCATACGCTTATGAATAGGTTTAAGCAATGAGATGAGAGTATTGCACCCCATATTGTAATGTTTTAATATTTTGTTTTAATTTTATATTTAAGTTATTATAGTAATGACTAGATATTTAATTACGACATTGTGTTTAACGTAAATAAATCTATCTTTAAATGTGATAGCGATTATAATGGAAATACATATTGTAATATTGTAAAATCTAAAATTGGAAAAGTTTAAAATGTAAACGGCTCAGCTGTATTTTGATTACATGATGTTTATATCGCTCACTTATAATGTGATGACTTTGCATAGAGCACTTACAAAATAAACGCTCACTTATGTTGTGATGACTCGTAAACGTGCATATACATTTTAGTAATGTGTAAAATGTGTATATAAATTCAGTAATGTTTAAATATTTTTTGGAAATAGATATTGTATACGAACAGTAAAACCTGTATGTTATGTCGTGCATAAGATGTACTATGTATTGTATTAATTGTATGTCATTTTGTATATTGTTTGCCTTTAATTATTTGAAAATACATACTTTAGTTGTAGTAGTTGTAGTTAAGTTACGAAGAACTTGGACTTATATTTAAGAATTTTGCTAATTACGTGTTTATAATGTACGGCATATTGTATGTTTTTAGAAACTTGTACATTTTGTTACTAAATGTTGAATATTAATAAAGATATGTGCAAGTAGAGGGCTGGTTGAAAACGGGCAAAACGGGCGCACGGTTTGAGCATAACGTACGGGCTCTCCGTGTTAAACGTGTATAAAATCCCCACGCCGAGCGTAGGCAAGTCAGTTCTCGATCTCGGGAGTCATCGGTACGGAGCACAGTAACCTACGCGACTATCACCAGCCCTCGAAAACTACTTGAAGAAGAATCGCTGACTTTTATTTCGCCACGTAATTATAGCGAAGCCCGCGTGCTTTGCTCGCGGAATAAATTCCTCGCGTCTATACCTACGGGCTGTGACGGCATACTACGTTTTCACTGGCGCTAGCAGGAGCGTCGGGAGTGAGCGTGAACCAGTGTTCGAAGGCGTTCACTCAGCGGAAATAGATACATACGTTGTGTATCGGCCTTGCACATATATCGCGTGACCTGCATACGAACAAGCTCGTACTGCGCCTACGCCGCGATATACACGGTCATACATTCTCTGTTTCCGCACCACAACACATACATTTCCGTTAACATATTATATATAAAAATGAAACCCGTTTTCCTTGGTCACGGCCTCACGCGTGAACGGGTGGACCGATTTCGATAATTCTTTTTTTATTTATATTCCTTGAAGTACGACGATGGTTCTTATGTAGAGAAAACGTAAATATGTACCACGGGCGAAGCCGGGGCGGACCGCTAGTTAGCAAATAAATAAAACAATGTGTGACTAATTCAATGTTCCTGCGTATTTTACACAGCTCTTTAGTGGAAAACTAGATAAAGCTAAAAAGACAACACAATGTCTTTACATATTTTTTTTTCTTGTAATGCGTATCGAACCCCCTAGGACAGGTTTATCCAGGTCATTGACCAGTTGTTGAAAAAAATTGTTACCAACTTATTTCTCAGATTTTGTTCTTCTTTGAAATAAAGATGTAAAAAAGTAATCCAATTAGGCTTAGGAATATTTTACCTGAATGTACTTTTATTTTAAGAGATTGTTAGAAAATCACAGTTAAATCAGCAAATTACTTTTAATCTATTTAACTTAGGTTTCCATTACGTTTTTTTAAGCAAATCCCTGTCGTGTCTGTTTAAGTGGAATTTTGTAATCAATTTAAACAAGTTCCGGTCCAGAATAAACTTGATGCGGCAATACAGTATAAAAAAAACTCTGATTATACTTTTTCACTAATGGAAAACAAACCCGATCGATATTTTACCTAAAAAGCGAACTAGAGCAAATGAAATCCTTGGACTAACATTAATTTCATATAAAATATGTATTATGCAACCATGAGTTAAATAAAGCGAAGGAACGGTATTCAATTGATTGATTCAATATTCCCACAAAACCATTTATGGTGTATTTTGTTCAGTATTCACAGGGTTCAATACAAGATTAAAGTTTCAAGCATTCAAAATACTACAATAGAAGCATTGCGCATTGTATCCTTTATACGAATCATTCTGGATAAACTCTATGTATTGAGATAATAATATTACAAATTGCACACAATTTTAGAGTAAAAAGGTTTTGGATTGCGCAATCTATATTATGAAGAACGGAACGTGGTCAACAGTTGCCAAATTATGTGCGGTTAAATATATTTTAATTTATAGTAGACTTTACGGTATCTAATAAAACGGTATCTAAATAAAATGTATTTGACAAGGAAGTATACGAAAGTTTGCAGGTGCAAAAAGGTTTCCTTCCATTATTTGCTCTGTTTAGTTTGTCCATTTTTAGCTGCATTAACAAATTATAAAATATCTCGAACTCAAATCATTGAAATACCAACTACACTAAGTTGCGACTTGCGTAGATCCTTTTTCAGAGGCTGGCTCGCAAATTGCAAACTGAAGTGCTAATTGAAAATTATAATGACAATTTTCTATTTTTAATTATTCAGTGAAAATAAAGTATGTACTTACATAAAATATAATTATTATTAATTTATTTTTAACATGATTACCTATTTATTCGTAAAGCAGTCTATCAAAATTAAAATCAAATCAAAAGTCTTTCAGTTTCCCTAATTTCCAATTGTTCTAATTGTTTTTCCTGGCAAAGTTAAATGGCAAAATTAGTTGTCTGAGACAACTAATAATTTCAGTGGAACGAGCTAAATGGCTGTGCCTACCTCCTCCTATGAAAAACCAAAATCCCATAAAGGCAAAAATTCTTAATATTTTTATTATAAACCTAAAATCCATTATTGTAATTCAGTCAGGATCAATCACAGATTATACTTGTACATCAACATTACTTTAGCCTCATTTTAAGGGACCATAAATTATCTAAAACGTCAAATATTATTCCAATTTTAAAATGCTTAAAAGCAGAAAATTCTACGATAATATTGCGATGTTATTACAAGCAATATGTAGATCAACACAGACGAACCGGAAAATGAGAATTACGTAGCGTACGGTAAATTGAATTTCAATTCTATAACTCCACTAACTCTATAACCAGATATTTCCCTTTAGGCGGGGGACACATTGACGTTTGATCGATCTACTAGTTTGCTACGTGAGAGATACCTTTGTCCTTATATGCTGTACCTTGTAGCAGTAAAATACGTATGAAATTGAATCCCTCAATGTTCAATTGGAATGTCAATTGGGCTTCATGCAGTCAAAGCAATAAGCTTTTAACTTTTAAGAAGCGAAAGGCAAGTAAGATTTTAAGGTAAAAATGAAGTGAATAGATGTAGATGCTTTGCTTTCTTAAAGAGTTTTGGGAGTGAAATAGGTTTATTATGGGTCCTCGATCTCATCACCTGTATGTATTAAGGCGTATATTATAAAATTGTACTTATACAATGGCTTTTGTGAAGCGACTCAGTTCGCGCATAATCCAATTCATACCGCCTACTTCACTCTACAATATTAATGCATTATATTGACAAATTCCTCGAATGTATTACTACAATGCAACACATAATATACGGATTCGGATAAAAATATGTGTGTATTAACGAAGTATCTATCGAGAAAATACCTAGTAAAAAACGAAGTTTAAGCTCTGCACTTAATGGCGTTAATGGCTTTCCCATGGGCCATGAAATTTCCATGAAAAAGGATGTTCCAAGCCGAAGTTTAAGCATTTTATAATGTATCTATTATTTCCAACCTCCGGGTCCGAACGGGTTCTTTATCAAGGACGGAAAACAGGTAAAATCTGTACATGTGTAAATATTAAAGTTAATTTTACATTCTGCCCATGTGACTATATAATATTATTTACGGTTTAGAATAAGGAGAAAATCATACATAGTTCATTCATAAATTGTTACCTTACACTGTGTATTTATGGAGTTTATGGTCTACTGCGTTAGTTCAATTTTCAACTAGGGTAAAATTGTACCGGCATTTAATAGCCGGAGTGTATGTGAGAGTATTCAGGAATATCCTGCGAACGTGAAGCATGTTTTGTAGTCTATGATTTATTGAAAATACATATGTATCTATCTAATAGGTATCTATAAAATTATACATTTCTAAAATTCCATGCCAATAGCATCTTGGTTATTGAATAGATATAAACATTTTCGTGGGACAACTATTATTACGTTTGTTCTAGTAAACTATTCTAGATAGGGATATAAATAATATAATGGTCAGGTGCGAGTTGGACAATCGTTACAAAGGGTTTTGTTCTTTTTATTTGAATTTTGGAATAATATTCATGATAAATTTACAAATTCTATACAAAAATGTACTTTTCTGATCAAAAAACTTCTTTTGCGTCGCCTTCCAAATATCTATAAGTAGTGTTGGTTTCGATATTTTCTATATTTTTTCTTTTGTATGAATGACATAAATCTTTGTAAAAATATCTATTTTTTATTGAGGATCTGACAATGAGAATCTTTATAGTGCGGATCCTTAAAAATGAAGAGCGGCCGCGTATCTGCCATTTATCTCAGCTAAAATAAAAAGAGAATGTTTTGTTGATGAAAAATGTTGGTGTTTTATTGAGCTCTTGTATAATACCGCCACGTTCTAAGAATGAATAAGAAAACTTAATTTGATGTATATAAATATTGTGTTTTTTGCTTATTGAACCGAAGTATTATTGTGAAAATTCGGGCGAAATCAGAAATAATTTCAGGTCACTACGCCAGAAATAAGTTCCGAAGGTATAGTTTATCGAAAACTAATAAACTTCAGAGTTTTTTTGTGTACCAACGGAATTATTTGTTAAACACTTAATATATTGTTCAATCCATAGTTAATATAAATTCTTATGTCCTTAAGTCTGCTAGTATGTTTGTTTATCCCGTTTAAACAACAAAATATTCAATTTTGCTGAATTTTATCATAGAAATAGGAGCGTCAAGACGTCGAAACAAATGTATAGGGGAAGGTTGTGCGTATAGCCTAGCTGTGCCCCACGGTTTTACGCATTGCTCCGCCTTTGTTGGTCTCAGCGTGATGATATATAGCCTATAGCCTTCCTCGATAAATGGGCTATCTAACATGGAAAGAAGTTATCAAATCGGACCAGTAGTTCCTGAGATAAGTGCGTTGAAACGAACAAACTCTTCAGCTTTATAATAGGTATTAAGTATAGATGAAGCATTCGCGAGAAGAGCCGCGGGCAGAAAGCTAGTAGCCAATAAATGTGATAAGTCATAACTTGATATTGCCTTGGCAGGCACCGTTGAATACACATTTCATATTATGTGCTAGCGTTACTATGGAGGTTATGTAGTTAACGATACGTTATTTTTATGAATAATATAATACAGGGTAAATTTTCGCTAAAGCAACTTATTTCGACATAATATTATCCCCAAAAAAGCGCAAGACATTTTTATATAATTACTAACAATTTAGAATATTCGACTGTAAATTTACGAGGTTTTGATAATCAATACACCGTAAAAACATTTAATTTAATTGTTAAATGACGTATTAACGATAGATTAGAAAAAACGAGATTAGCACAAAACGACACTATCCGTCCAAATTTTTCATTATAAACCTAATTAGTTAAATGAAAAGTAAATTTTCAATCAGCCACGTTCTGGGTCAGAGTCGTCTACAGAATATCAGTAACGAGGTGGCTTATCGCGGATCTTTGAGCAGTAAAAGTTGATGAGGCACCAACGAGCGATTTCACTTTTTCAATTCGACCGATAATTGAAAACTTTGGTTTGGCTTAAGCTGCGGTTCGTAAATTGAAAGCACTTGCGTATTAATGTGTTTTAAAACTGTTTAAATTAAACTGATGAGTTGACTTTATAGTATCAAGAAAATTAAACGTGAAATCTTTTCTTTGATCATTGACTTTTATGAAGAAGCTTCTTCTTAAGCTTGGCATTTTAATTTGAATATAGTTCTAGTGAACAAATAGCAAAATTTATAAAGGAATACATTTCTGTATTTGATCGTCTTATTACGCGCTAATATTTATTTTGTAAGAATATTCTTTTCAGAAAAAAAATTCTAAGTATTCGCATACTGGCAAAAGTAATATTTAATCTTTTTCGTATCTCTAAAGAGTAAGTTAGTACTTAGGTAAACGGAATTATTTCAATTTCATAAAAACTTTTGTAAAGAGTTTTATATACAAAGAGACTGAATACAAAAAGAGCGTATATCTTTCAATAGGGAAAACTTAACTCCCGAAGTTTATAAGAAATCCACATCTCAAGCCAAGAAAGTGCCTGAAAATAACTATCCGAAACTGTATATTTCTACATCTGGGGTACATTTGTTTACGATTCTCTAATCGACTAAATTTTAGCTTTAAGAAACTGTACCGTCATTTGTTAAATGGCGAGACCTACTGATGTAAGTATAATCATTCTTCTAGACTTTTTGTTTAAACTTACAAAATGTAAATGATGTACTTCAGTACTATGTATAGTTGTGGCGCTTCATAAGACTGAATTCTTATCAAATATAACTTATTATAAACCCACTAAAAATAATGTATGCATAACTGACTCTTATAAGTTGGATTAGCCACAGTCTATGCTATTAAAACAATTGAGATCTGATGGGTTTATATCTAACAATGGTCTATGTGTGTGCCAAATCGATCAACGTAAGGTTGCATCAGCCATGCTAACGAGCTTTGGGGCTATATCGATATGTAAAGCTATAATATTAAACTAAATGACTACAGTAGGCTATATCTATACTAATATTATAAAACTGAAGAGTTTGTTTGTTTGTTTGAACGCGCTTATCTCGGGAACTACTATTCCGATTTGAAAAATTATTTCGGTGTTAAGAAGGCTATAAGCTATATAATATCATCTCACTAAAAAACCGCGGAGCACAGCTAGTACATATACATGACAACATTTTCTTCGTTGTTATGACTTCTCTATATTATGATAAAGAGTTTTACAATTGTAACTAGAATATGAAACTATGAACATTGGATAAAAGTAAATTGAAAGTAGCTGATATCGTATTGCTCCGGTCTAAAGGTCAGAGTCGTATTCCAAATATGGCAATTTCATTTGATAGGACTCACGTTTAACAGACGCTTTCGTTTTGAAATACTACTCCAATCTATTGGGTTCGTTACTTTAGGACTTGTTTAAGAACTGTTTCTCAAATAATCGGCAATTCTTTGAATATTTATGAGTAGGTAATGTGAATAACTAACCAATACTAGTATTAGTAATTAACATTTCTAACAATCTTAGATTTTAGATTTTATATTTTTAATTATTTTTTTACCCAGAAATATGATTTGACGGTACGAAATTTAGGCAATCTTAACATTTTTAACTCTTATAAGCAGAATTAAAATATTATGTCGAACAGAATATTTATAAAAATATTTTAACCAGCTGCACTTGTAAATGGACATATATTCAGTCATTCAATTAAAAAAATATTAATACTTTGTTCGTGATAAATTAATCCATGACTGCTCTCAATTGTTTCAAAGTAATTAAATTCAACGGCGACGTCATAAGTTACGCTTGAAAGCTTCAAGTGAGTCGGGATGCACGGAAACGCAGTAAAATTCAATATGATGATTGTTCCTTTAACTCCTCGAGGAGCATAGGGCCTCAGTAAACTTTTTCCAGTCACGTCGATTTTGGGCTTTTGCTTTGACTTCTTGCCACGACAGGCCGGTTTTATTTAGTTCAGCAACCACGGATCTCTTCCACGATGCAGGGGGACGACCTTTTCTTCTACGACCATTCGGGGGCGTCCAGTCTAAAGCTGTTTTTGCTATACTTTGTTCCGGCCTCCTAAGGCAGTGTCCTATCCACCCCCACTTCCTGGAGCAGATTTGTTGGTCTATAGGTTGCTGATTGGTTATTTTCCAGAGTTCTTCATTGGAAATTGTATCAGGCCAAAAAATTCGTAATATACTTCTTAAGCATTTGTTCAGGCATACCTGGAGTCTGTTGGAGATAGCTTGTGTTACTTTCCAAGTCTCACAACCATATAGCAGTATCGACTTCACATTGCTGTCGAAGATTCGCAATTTAAGCTGACGGGATAAGCGACTTGATTTCCAAATCGGAGATAACTGTGCAAAAGCAGCTTTTGCTTTCTGTATTCTATTTTCGATATCAACCTCTGCACCACCGTTAGGGCTCAGAATACTTCCTAGATAGCAAAATGTAGGTACTTCTCGAATTGATTTTCCATTTAATGATATTTGCAGCTGTTCATTTGTCAATGCAGTTTTCATGACAACAGTTTTTTGGGTGTTGATTCTCAATCCGACTTTTGCTGCTGCAGATTGAAGTGCGCATGCATTTATATTAAGGTGTTCTAGGCTATTTGATACCAAGCAAATATCATCTGCGTAGTCAAGATCTAGGAGTTGACTGCCGTTACCCCATGGAATACCCGTTCGGTGCGCTGTAGCTTCGCACAGTACATCGTCAAGAAGAACAATGAACAAAATTGGCGACAAAAGACATCCTTGTCTCACTCCAGAATTAAGCTTGATGGGATTAGAAAGCTGGCCATTATGAAGAACTCTGCAAGAGCTGTTGGTGTAGAAAGACCGAATGATATTTATGATTTTGGTAGGCAAACCTCTATTCTCAAGGGATTGCCAAAGTGCGGACCATCTTATTGTATCGAAGGCTTTTTCGAAGTCAACAAACATATAAAAGACATCAGATTGCCATTCTGTACATTGCTCAGCTATTATTCGTAGCGTACTGATATGATCCACACATGACCTGCCCTTTCTGAATCCAGCTTGATTTTCTCTCAAAGTCGCTTCAAAGGCGAGTGAAAGGCGGTTTAAGATTATTTTAGTTAGCACCTTCGACACAATGGAGAGTAATGTTATCCCTCTCCAGTTATTACAATTGCTTCTATCCCCTTTTTTGGGAACTTTTATTAGTATACCCTCCTTCCAATCATCGGGTGCTGTCTCCGTTTCCCATATTTGTTTAAGTAAGGGGAAGAGCATTTTTGCGGTGAAGGTGCTATCCACTCTTAACATCTCAGCAGTTATTCTGTCCTTGCCAGGAGCCTTACGGCACTTAAGTGAGTCTATAGCTTGCTTGATTTCTATGCAATTTGGATGTTCTACGTTAAAATTAGAGAGCTTTGGGTGGTGAGAGTGCAAAGGAATTATGTCAGAACTCTCTGGATTGCCTGTTTCCAAGAGATCGCGGAAATGGGTGAACCATCTATTAAGCTGTTGTTCAGATGTTGTAAGAAGATCGCCATTTTCATTCTTAAGGGGTTTAGTATTGGACCGATGCCCCGATTGGTTGAGTAGAGTTTTTGTAGCTTTATAGATACTGGCCATATTCTTGGCAGCTGCAGCCTTTTGCGCTTGATCGGCTATTAAGTTCGTGTTATTTCGTCTGTCCCGTCGAACGCTGCGCTTCAAGCTTTTCCGTAGTAATGAATAGCGTAAATTTTGCTCTTCGTATGTGGGTGAGTTTTTTGATAGCTGTATCAGGGTTTCCTTTGTTCAATATATTAATATGATAAGGAATTGTTTTACATATTGTTCAATATAAAAATCAAACTAAGTGCTTTTTATTTAAAGTGTTCTGAGCTTTTTGGTTCTTGTTCGTGCCATACGATGTTTTTACTTTTTAACACGCTTATAATATTAGCTTCCCTTGTGGATCTGTATGTATTTATATTATAAAACTAAGTTCATCATATTAAAGCGTGATTTTAGTTTTTTCCCTGATAATATTTTATAGAGCAGATAAATCGAAAAATCAATTAAATTTTTACACACTCGTCTAGTCTAGAACTTCCAATGTTTTGATTAAAGCCGAAGGTCTTACCCACTATTAACACTGCTCTTATAAATATATTGTTTTTTGTGATGGAAGAGCTTGTTTCGGAACTAATTGGTCACGCCCTCAAGGAATTTCCATATCAAAGTGGCGGAATATATTAATTAGAGCATGTTGAATTTTTATAATGAGTAAGGGGTCGCATCTTCTACAGTAAATTTTTTTTTCATGTTTTCCCTTTACCATTATTAAGTAAAAGGTTTATAAAGCATGATTTACCGTATACCTAAATATTGAGAAAATTTTTACAAATGTAAAGAAGAAGGAAGAAAAAATAGAACAAATAAAACGTACGCTCGTTCTGAAGTTAGAACTCGGATGTGTAATTATTCTGTTGGAATTAAATAATAATTTAAAATTGGTCGACAACACACACAATAATTTAAACTCAAGCAAATTCTGAATCTATGGAGTAGTGTATAGTTTGCCCTTACAATTATTTACTCTCTCGTTAGCAACTATCAAATAGTACCGTAACTGAAATCTTGCACTAAGCAAGCGATTCTTGCATATGCTTTGGAATTTCGTAGCTTCTAATTAAACATCTACTTCAAATCAATGACGTTAATGTAGAGACTTTCTAAAGTTACAAAAACCTACTTTTCCTATCCCACCCGCGTGGCTCCTCTCCTTTTGGTCTTAGCGTGATGATATATATATAGGCCTATAGCCTTCCTCAATGAATGTGCTATCTAACACCGAAAGAATTTTTCAAATGGGACCAGTAGTTCCTGAGATTAGCGCGTTCAAACAAACAAACAAACAAACTCTTCAGCTTTATAATATTAGTATGGATCATAGCAATCTAACGTGCAAAAAAGTGTCCTGGAGGGGTAGCCCCGATGTCTTAAAGCAGTAGGTATTAATTCCAGTATGAAAATGACAGAGGTAGGTATATAGCTCGTCTAGCGTCATCACTTTCCCACACTGGAAAAAATTCTGCTTAAAAACATATCTTACCGTTCCAGGATAGCTATTTTTATTTCAAAAGCGCAAAACACAATCACTCGAACCTTGAACACGAATACAGAAATTACAAATATCATTTTGTTGAAATGGCTGAACTTTAAAAAGCGTACAGCATAGAGGGTCGTTACTGTGTACAGTAGTGGCTATTTGCTACATGAATCACTTTAGTTCTGCCATTAATAGGGCACTCTGTTCTCTCCAATGTTTCGAGTATTTCAAACGGAAACAATAACTAGGCATTGCAATGCTTTAACAGCTTATCCACAAAATGAAACGATTAAATTGTAAATAGACGGTATATTAATTTCAATTGACATAGAAATCGTTCGATGCTGTATTTAAATTATCTGCATTGAACAATGTTATTATTGTTTTTTTAACTGTTATGCCTATATGTTTTCTAAGCCTTAGAACTGCGATTTGCCAAAATATTTATACGGTCTTCAACATTTTTGACTTGAAATAAAAAAAAGAAAAAACAATTTCTCCTAAAATGTTGTCTACAGGAAAAGCTTATAGATTATTTTAATAAAGGGAAGGATTTATTTACAATAATAAAAAGAATTATGAAACGACAACGACAAACTATTGACAAAAATATTGAAGGCTTAAGAATTTAGAGAGAATTCTCAAATGTTCCTAGCTAGCAAGCTGAACCGAGCATTGTGTTAAATTTGAAGTTTATGAAATGTAAGCTGATAGTAAACACATTAATGGCCGTATTTCGGTCAGAGCGATCTTAAGAGGAACTAGCCATTTGCGCACACTTTATACAGTACATCAGTGTGAGTGAAACTTGAGTGCACCCTTTTAATCTGGTCCATTACTTTCATAATCCGGAAAATCAGGCATTTTAAAATAAAAAAATCACAAATTTTTGATATTGCGTACCTAGTAAGTATTCGCTCTTTGAAAAATATTACATGTATTGGTTTTAGCCCGTGACTTCGCTTGTTTTATGGGATAAAAAAGACAAGCTATTCTACAGCCAATATTTGTACGAAATTCCATCCCAACCTATATGTATAGGCATAGTAAGAGAAGGATATTTAACTTTTTTATATAATTTTATACCTTCTTATTCTTTAGACTATAGGTAATATACAGAAAACTACATCATTTCTTAGTGACATAGGGTAGATTTTTTAAGTTAAACAGAAATTAAATCGTTGTTATTACAGGTCCTATTGCGTAACTTATAAAATATTTTAGCTTTCGAATAGCGGCACAATTTCTACGTAATAAGCCTAATACCTATGATTCTATTACTAATTTTATTAGATTTTCTTAGAAACACTTTGAGTAAGGTAATTAATTTATTCATTAAGATCTATTTCTGCTTAATCAATTATAATTGTTCCTTGATAAATGAAATGGATGAAAATCATTCCAATGTTGTAGGTACGGCATTGGAATGATTTTCATTCATTAATGTCATTAAAATTATTTTAATTATTGTATTTTACAAGAAATTAAGTATTATAGATAGTATTTCAATTTAAATAGAGAACCGAATAATTAAGAAACCAATTAAGAAACAAAACAAAAAAAATATTTTTACTTTCTATATTAAATATTTAAGCTACCAACTAACATCCGGAAAATGCAAAACCCTTTGGTTATATTTAAAAAAATGAAACTACAGTTCATTTTGACGACTCTGACCTAATTAAAAATTTCGGAATGTTTTATTTCAGAGATCTTATCTCTATCCCCCAGTTAATGAGGTTACTTTATTATGTGCTTGAAAAACGACAGTAAATAAATAAGCAAAAGGTTTAATTATTATCAAATAAATGGTCATCTGGATTATAAATGGGCATGCGTTCCCATACTTTAGCCTTGCAAACATTTAAATGCCTACGCGTATTCTAAAATAAGCGTTATTATATTTTAGCAGGCCGACCCTCGCTTAAACGCATAATTAACGCAAACATAAATAATAAATTAGCTGACCTCAGCCCACTTTCCGTAGTTAGTTTTTATGCCTGCCCTACGGGGTTTTATCATAACCATAGTAACATAATTCCTTCGTAAGGCGCCGACTTGTCGCAGCATTCAATTAAAAAGATAAGTGATTGAAGAATACCTAGTTATTTTTATTCATATCTTTTATATTGTTGAGATATATTTCTAAGAAAATTTCAGTAGCAATCGTTTGAAAATCTTATACGTTCATATTAAACATGCTTATAATTCGCTTTATGTATTACTAGCTTACCGCCCGCGGCTTCGCCCGCTTTGTCTAAAACCTAATAAATTATATACTAAAGCCTCCTTCCTCTTGAATCACTCTATCTATTAAAAAAAACCGCATCAAAATCCGTTGCGTAGTTTTAAAGATTTAAGCATACAATGGGACATAGGGACATAGGGACAGAGAAAGCGACTTTGTTTTATACTATGTAGTGATGATGATGTTCTCTTAACGATGCGGCCTCCAAATTATAGGCTCGTTAAGCTTACATTAATTAAAGTGTAAAAACAAAGGAACCTAAAAATATACAATAAAAGGCGCGTTATGAAACTGGAATAAAAGTTTTCGCCAATTCTGAAAAGAAGAATATATAATGAATGCGAATTCTTACAAGAATTGTGAAACCACAATAAAAATTCATAATTGAAATTACTAAAGACGGAGCGCTTTGTGATTATGATATAAAATATTTAATATCATAGACTATGTTCAAATATTGTTTTCAATACAATTATTTTTAATGAATTACATTTATAGACTTGTAACAATTGAATTACAATTTTGTTGTAAATTTAATATGAGTATCCTAATGATTATCAGCAGTTTTAATGGAAATAATGCCATGGTACCATTTGCATTTGCAGAAGAAATTATATGTCAATGAGAATAAGGAAACCAGTATTCTTATTACAGTATCAAACATAACATAACGAAGAAAAGGAAATCTCCACGCTATTGATATAATATGTAAGGTAGGATAACTCGTGTATGTATAATTTTATGTATTGGTTATTCATTTTGGAAATAAAATTATTAGATCAAGAAGAACGTGTGACTGATTTTTTTTCTACATACAATTTTTTTAAGATGACAAAGGTCTGAGATAATTTTCTATCGGGTTGTTACTACTGATTTTTATACTGAATCACACAATTTCTCTGAAGAAGATTATTTTTACGATTCGAATCATATGATGTATACCTACTCATTTTTATTTCGCAACGATAAGTCAAAATGATGATGCTCTAATAAGATTAATACTAAGAAAATAAATTTTGTTACTAAAAGAAAAATCGTGTTAGAGTTTATTCAGATCAGATTTTATGTAGCTTGTTTGAAATTGAAAATGAAAAATTTATAACATTTATATTTTTGAAATGATTATTAAAATTAAACCATATCTGTCCACTTGAATAATTCTTATTTCTAAAGTATGTGTAATATGTTTATATGGAAAACAAATAATGAAAGTAGGTATAAAATTAATGATTATAATGTATTAGTGCATATCATCTATAATAATAATAGTGCGAATGGTAATGGTAAAATTATAAAATAAATTAAAGGAGCAAACTGAAAATTCAAAAAAGGTAATTGTACCATATTATGTTTTTTCTAGCTTTAATTATGTTACACAACAAAGTACGTGGGATCTGGTCATGCTTTGGTACGTGATCGGTCAAACTGAATACCAAACTTGTTTTCATGACTAAAGTTATTACTACCTTATGGTAATAACATTTGCAGTATAAGCATGTAACTTTATGATGATTGGTCATATCCGGGGTTCAAAATACTGTCTTGAAGTTATGGCAAATATAATATGAAACAACTAAAACTTTAGGTTTATATCATTATAATTATCTATTACCATTTCAGATTATTAAATTAACACAAACCCATAATTGCTCATTTGCTCTACTATAAAAACCCTTAGTTTCAATATTACACCTAATTCAAATTTCAATACGAAATGTAATCCCTATATAATTACTCCACGGAGCAAGGTCGCTGTATTCATAGTTCATACTTCGTTTTCTGCTACGTGACTATTATTAATCACGTATGGTAATGAATGTTCACAAATACGCTAATGTTGTGCTAAATATTTTCATATGAATGTGAATTTGAATTAATATTATAAAGCTGAAGAGTTTGTTTGTTTGTTTGAACGCGCTAATCTCGGGAACTACTGCTCCGATTTGAAAAATTATTTCGGTGTTAGATATACCAACAGGAGTAGACTGTAGAGCACTGCGGGTAAAACCGCGGAGCACAGCTAGTTCAGGATATTTATGGAAGGAAATATTCAAAATAATTGTACAAACATGGAAGACGTTGAAAGTATAGTTTTAATAACACGGCAAAGTGAATTTCCATCGCCGCAGAGATTGCAATGAAAACAATTCAAAACGATCTGTTCCAGATTAATTTATGTTTAAATAACTTTGCTATGTTTTCATTCGAGAGAAACCATAATTGTTTTGTAAGTGATGTTTCTGTAATAATTTACAGTTTTACATTTGATTTTTCTGTAATGATGTTTAAATTTTCATTAAAAATTTTTAGATTGTTCTTGGTAGAATAGTTATTATTGAAAAAATAAATTAAGTGTTCAGGAAATCTATCCTACATTGAAGAAAATTAATTTTGAATTTTTTTCAAGGGCAATTCAAAGCGCCTTTATGTTGGGTGGTTTTCTGGAAATTAGTTAGGTACTTAATACTTATATACTTTTTCAAATAAAATAAATAATTTGGTTTATTTATTAAGATTTTATAAGTTCTCGGAATTTAATGTTTAGACTTGTTTGCGCCCCGAGAAATAACAGTGTTAATACTTTGAAGTTGTTTGTATACATACCTAAATGCAGTTTCGAGTTTAAATCGATATGGAAATAGTGTTATAGTAAATATAATTAAAATATATCTACTATAACACAAAGAATAATATTTATACAAGGCTTAACAAAGAGAGAAGACGGAAATCCTTTTGCAATTAGTCCAGCAGTTTCCAAGATTTACGAGCACAAATATTCAAATGCTCGCTATGTTTATAAATATTATTAAATATGTTTACATCCGCAGTTCGCAGATGAAATGTGCTAAAACAGACATTTATAATAATCTATTTTTAAGCCAAACTCCATCAAAATCGGATCAGCTGTCTTATTTAACAATTTTAAGAGAAATTAAACATTTACATTTACAGTTGACATTAATTTGATTATAATATTATGAATAATTATTTATTTAGAAACAAAAAAAAAACAGTTTAATGTGGTATTCATTGGCTACATAATATTATTGTAAAATAAATAACCGAAGAACAACATAACATGAGGATTTATTTCTATCAAATAATGAACTTTGTACTATTGACAACTAATTCTGCTAGTAATACGAAACATAAATGAACTGAATTCGCAGTATAACCGAGTTGCAATGCATTCCCAACTTATAATTAAATTTCTCATATAGCAATCCTTTGAAGAATTTTATAAAAATCTGATTAAATACAGAAACATTTAATCAGACTCTGACAAAATATGAACATGATAAAATTGATACTATGAATATTCTGGTACGTTGATTATTAACTATTGAACATTCTAAAAGTGATGGGTTAACATAATAATATGTCGGATTTCCACAATCGAAAGATTCTTTCAATTTCTGATAGATTAATTAATTATTTAATAGGTAATAATAATAATAATAATAAGGGCGTAGGGATGTGACGACCCCATCGCCCACGGTTGGAATATCTGTTGTCGATGTGATAATAGATATTCCACCCGTGCAATCAGTCAACCCGCAGGACACCTTGTGGCGGGGTGTCGGGGAGTAGCGACCCCGCGGGAACCGAGTGCTCCCGGGGGAGGCCCCTGTCTTCATCTCCGGCTTGCCTTCACCGGCTGGTCGGAGTGAAGCCTGACGAGGACAGGACCCCCACCTCTGGCTTGCCTTAGCCGGCCGGCCAGAGTGGAGTCGCGAGAGCTTTTAGCTCGAAGGGTGGATGCGAATCATAAGTGGCGAGTGGGCACGTGATGCTGGACCCTCAGGGAGCGCGTGATCGTAGTTTAAAGTCCAGGGACGCCTCTCCACCCTTAGCTGCTCACAATATGTTGCCCCCTTGTCGCACTATTGCAGCGACTTATTTCGGGGGCCCATACAGTGAGAGGGCGAGTCACCACCTGCCAACATATTTTTACTTTCTTTTAGTAGAAAGGCAGGTGCCATAGTTTCCCATAGTCCCCAATACCAGTCCATCTAGCATCCCAATCCATAGCCAAGTTATTAGATTTCCATACCCTGCAATAGTCCTACATCGGCCGCGGACTGCCTAGGTGTGTATCTATAGTGCAGTCATGGGCAGGCTGCGGCTGGTGTCCCATAACACATTAAAATTCTCGAAAGGGCCTCTGCGTGTTGGATCCATGTCCCCACGTAAGCCTTCCAAAGATCCGGGTACTGTCCTTCTGGTGGTACCCGAGTATTATGGAAATGAGAAACATAATAATAATAATAATATGCCCCTCACAAATCTAACTCCACGTCCGGTACGAACACCTGTTACCACGTGAGGGGCGGACATTGGCAGCTTTCATAAGCTACACACTAACCAATGACTAACGGAGCGCTAGTAAAGTAGGGTTATGCGATGCGTTTAAGAAGTACACGTATACTACCCCAGGCGGGTACCGAAGCTAATAGTAGAGGAGAATCCCGCCCTGAGCCATCTGGCTCAGGCAGAGCCCTTCGTACTCTGGGGGAGGGCAACGAATCGCAGCTTACCCAGTCACAAACTGTTGTAAGCTATAGTCATGTCAGTCAAACGACAAGTGAACCATCTTATTTATCACGTTCATCTTCCACCAATGACCTCATACATTCACCCAGTTCATCTTCTATCAGTATAAACTCATCTACATCATCGACTCATACAACTATCCCCCCGACGCTGGCAGATGTTGAGCAGGAGGCAGTAGCCACTAATCCTGCTCCCACTGCTACCAGCAATAAACGTACGCGGATATACTGGACTAATGAAATGAATATGTTCATTTGGCGTACATATCTACAAATAACAAACCTAGAACAAAACCCGAAACAATATCTTGACCCGTTATACAAAGCATTCACTGATAAATTCCCTCACATTATAGTTACAAAACAAAGAATTGGAGACCAAAAACGAGCCATTATTAACAACAAAATGCTACCACTTGACGTTCTAGAACAAATTAAACAGGAAGTTTTAAAATCTAAAGGAATTCGGACTCAGAACAACGCGGAAATACCAACATCATGCTTGACTCAAAATCAATCAAATCAAAATTCAAATAAAACTACTGCAACCAATACTACATCTAGAAATGTTCTAAACAATATGAGACCGTTAGTAACAAAAGCAGGCAAACAACGTCAAAGACTACAATGGACTGATGAAATTAATAAAGAGCTACTTAGATGCTACTATATAGTCACAATGAATGAAACTAACAAGTCAGGATATAGACCACTATTATATTCCAAATTTATTGAGTCATTCCCGGAATTAAATTTCTTAAGCGAACAACGTTTATCGGATCAGATTAGAGTAATACTCAATGGTAATAGAATATCTGTAACTGAAAGAGAGGCTATTAAAAATACAATAGAAGCTCAAGACCTTAATCGCCAACCAACGGAATTATCAAATGAAACAACACAGGAAGCATATACAGATAATTATAATACCAATCCTTTAATTTCCACGAGTTCTCTCACACCAACACATACGAACATTAACCATTCATGCACACTCTCACCCCAGGAACCAGAACATTCAGAAGACAACTTAGAAATAGATGATTTGGCACAAAATGACATTTATGTATTAAAAATGATAAGAGAAATGGAAATTATGTATGCATTTTATTATGATACAGATCCAACTACCCGGCCAAAACTTCCACGCCTTAAAGCAAATAAAAAACTATTCGAATTGATTTATATTTTTAACCACTATATTCTCAGTAAATTTTATAGCCTAGATTCTGATTTAAGTCACATACACACAATTATCTACTGCACCGCATTAATTATCAGCAGAGAATTGGGATACAAAATTAATATGGATATGTCCGATGTACAACTCAGAAATCCTGTTAAGAAAAAACCGGCTTGGCAAAATAGATTGGAACTAGATATACAACAGTTAAGAGCTGACATAGGGAGGTTAACAAGGTATATTAGAGGTGACAAAAGCCCGAACCTAACAAATAAAGTCAATAAAATTTTCGAAAACGCTAAAGTACACTCCACACATGAAAGAAATAATGTAACCCCGGATGAATATTTAGATACCCTAAAGCAAAAACTATCTTTAAAAGCACATAGACTAAGTAGATATAAAAAATCATTAATGCGAAAACAAGACAACCGACTATTTAACACAAACGAGAAAATATTTTACCGAACTTTGCACAGTGCGAATGAAGATAATGATAATGAACTTGCTCCACCTGAAAATGAGCTCAGAAACTACTGGAATGATATTTGGGGAATCAGCAAGAATTTTAACGAAAGCGCCGAATGGATTAAAGAAGAAACGGAACGGTGGAGTGAAGTAGAAGAAATGGATTTTTCAGAAATAACGACTCAAGACATTCAAATAATAACCCAGAATATGAAAAACTGGAAAGCTACAGGTATTGATTGTATACATAACTTTTGGTACAAAAAGTTAACATCTCTCCATACAATATTAGCAAAAATAATAACAGTTTTAATTAAAAATACAACAGGTCTGCCTGAATTTATAACTACTGGAATCACCTACATGATACCCAAAAGCAAACAAACTGCAGATCCATCACAATACAGACCAATTACCTGTTTACCGACCATTTACAAATTAATTACATCTTGTATCACAAATAAACTAGTAACACACTTAGAATCTCATAATATAATAGCAGAAGAACAGAAGGGATGCAGACGGAATCACAGAGGATGCAAAGAGCAATTAGTGATAGACTCCACAATTCTTAAGCACGCTAGTAATCATAATAGAAATCTGAATATTACCTACATAGATTATAAAAAAGCATTTGATAGTGTACCTCATTCATGGTTAATACATATCCTTCAAATTTATAAAGTAAATTCATCTATAATAACATTTTTACAAAACTGCATGGTCAACTGGAAAACATCTCTAAGGTTAAAAACAAAAACTACTCATATAACTACTGAACAAATTCAAATTAAAAATGGTATATTTCAAGGAGACTCACTCAGCCCCCTGTGGTTCTGTATGGCATTGAACCCATTATCAAACCTTCTCTCTAGAAAAGGAATGGGATATCAACTCACTAATGATACTGCAGTTACTCACTTGATGTACATGGATGATATTAAATTATTTGGAAAATCTCAAAAAGAAATTAAAACCTTACTTGCAATTACTACTGAATTTAGCTCTGATATAAATATGTCATTTGGCATTGATAAGTGTAAGGCAATACATATAAAGAAGGGTAAAATAAGCAATAAAGAGGATATAATATTAAATTCAGATACAATTATAACTGCCATGGGGGATAACGATTTATATAAATATTTGGGAATTTTACAGGCAAATACGATACATCATACACAACTTAAGAAAGATTTCAGCAGGGAATACGTCAAGAGAGTAACTGTTCTATGCAAAAGGAAACTAAATGCTAAAAATCTTATTAAATCTATTAATACATATGCAGTCCCAGTTTTGACTTATTCATTTGGACTTATTAAATGGTCTAAAACCGATATTCGACGTCTTGAAATAAAAACCAGAGCTATCAAAGCATAATTACCATCACCCAAAGTCTGCCATAGAAAGATTAACGGTTAATAGAGAAAAAGGAGGGCGTGGGTTGATTGATTTGAATAGACTATGGCAAATACAAATAGAAAACATTCGAGATTTCTTTTATAAAAAAGCTGAAACAAGCAAACTACATGCAGCTACAATTGCAGAAGACAACAACTATACTCCGCTTAACCTTAAACATAAAGAAATTAATTTTAAAACAAGACAAGAACAAGAAAAACTAAAAATAGATACATGGAGACAAAAAGAATTACATGGAAGACACTTAAAAGAACTAGAAAAATCCTACATAGATCTACAAGCATCGAACGAATGGTTGAAAAAAGGCTACTTGTTCCCTGAAACCGAAGGCTTTGCAATAGCAATACAAGATCAAGTCATAAATACCAGAAATTACAAAAAATACATACTCAAAGAAAATATACCAATAGATAGATGCCGGAAATGTCAAAGACAGCCCGAAACCATACAGCATATTACTGGAGCATGTTCTAGTTTAGCGCAGAATGACTACACACATCGACACAACCAGGTAGTGCACTATCTTCATCAAAAGTTAGCTGTTAAGTATAATTTTAATAAAGGAAAGCTTTTACCATACTACAACTACAAACCAAAACCCGTATTGGATAGTCCGACATCTAAAATCTATTTCGACCGCGCTATTCTTACTGACAAAACCATTCATTTTAATAGACCAGATATTACCCTCCTAAATAAAATCACAAAAACTGCTTATCTCATTGACGTCACCATACCCAACACACACAACATACAAAAATCAATAAGTGAAAAACTTCATAAATACACTGAGCTTAAAGAAGAAATTCTCCGAATATGGAATCTCAGGACTGTTTACATTATTCCAATAGTTTTGTCATGTACTGGAGTTATCCCAAAAAATCTACACCATAGCCTGAAACTTCTAGACTTACCTAAAAATACATTCATTACGATGCAAAAGGCAGTTATATTAAATACCTGCCGAATTGTGCGCAAATTTCTTAGCGACAGCGAAATTACTGGTACCGACAATTATATCTAATTTAATAAGTGTCTAGGAACTCTTGGCTGTATAGCCCGCGCTCTTAGCAAAAACCCCAGAAAATGGGAGAAATAAAACAGAAGAGAAAGAAATAATAATATAGCCTTTATTCAGATCACTTAGTACAGTACAGTTTCATTAAAATCTTAAACTTAATAGATATGAAAAAATTTAGACTAATATTTGTTGTTTTGTTATCTTTCCTAGATCTGTTTGACAGTCGGCAAAGGCCTCCTCCAACCTCTTCCATTCCTTTCTTTCTTGAGCCACTCTGTTCCATGTGGCTCCTGCCACTTGTCTAACGTCATCGTCCCACCTTTTCTGTTGTCGGCCTCTTTTCCTTTTACCTTCCCTAGGGTACCACCATGTCACCCTTTTGCTCCATTTGTCGTGTCCTCTTACCAGGTGACCAGCCCATCGCCATTTGAGTCTTTTGATTTTGCTTATTACATCGGTAATTTTTGTTTTGTTTCTAATGACGATTTTTTTTATTCTGTCGGACTTTTTAATGTTGAGAATGCTCCTTTCCATTGCATTCTGGCAAGTTGCCAATTTGTTTGAGGTGGCCTGATTTAAGGACCATGACTGACACCCGTACGTAAGGACAGGTAGTATGCAGGTGTTAAAAAGTTTGCTTTTTAGGTTTATATGGAGCTCTTTATCTTTCATAGCCTCTCTTAGACTCCAGTATGTCTTCCAGCCATTTGTAATTCTTCTGTCCACTTCCTTCTGCATAGGATCATTTAGAGTTATGAGCTGCCCTAGATATACGTACTCGTCTGTATAGCTGATTTGAGTGCTTCCTAGATCTATAGTATGTTTGTACCCGTTTGTCATCACCCTAGTTTTTTCCGGATTCATTGCCAAGCCTACTCTCTCACTTTCTTTCGCAAGTTCCTTTATCATTCTGGTTAGGTCTTCTGCTGTTTTTGCCAGTAAAACGATGTCATCAGCAAATCTTAAGTGCGATAGCAGTTGACCGTCTATATTAATTCCGAGATGTTCCCAATTGAGTCTTCGGAAGATTGATTCTAGCACTACCTATTCTACCTCTAAAATCTTCTACCTATTAAATCGGAATCAATCTTCCGATTTAATAGGTAGTAGTTTATAATTATAGAAAGTCTATCCACATAACTTATACCTAGATAGTTTATAAATCACTAATATTTATTGAAGCCTGTCGAGCTGGTCAAGAAATCCTACACATCCACAGAAACAAAATTATTGCATTTTTCATATGACCAGGCCAAAACAACCTTCATCTAGATACGTAATATGATTATTGCGAACAATTTGATTCTTAATTGAAAGCAAATAGTCGACAGTCGTCGCTTTGTCATAGTATAATAAAGAAGTCGTTAAATATATCCAGTAAACTCGGCTTCAACTATCCACCGAACAAAGTTTAATGAAACATACATTTCTTGAGTTAAAAGCTCAACTAGTGCAAATGCTGAACCTTGTACATTAAAACTGCTTTGTAGGTTTATCTGCGAGTAATACAAGAATAAAAGTAAATATTTAATAAGAATATAATAATATTTAAATTATACATTTATTTAGAGAATACCAAATTCTATGAAATCTAATTAAATAATCTGATACATTTGCTAAAATATAATCTTAAATTCACAAATTTATAATAACGGACAACTTTTGGTATGTTTTTAGATTAAGGTACCTTTTTGAAACTGAAAAAAATTACAACATTGTACATACCCACAAAACTCATATAGTTCTATGTACATTACTAGATAGTTAGATACATTATATTATTCGGTCTTCATTATGTAAATCAGTGTTAATTTGCCCTAATTGTCTACCTAGTGTAAACGTGTTAGGCTGTGACTAAACAGTGTAGAGTTATTTAAGTGATTCTCTTCGGGTCGCTGTTTCAATGATACAATTTGTCGTAATGTGTGAAATTTATATTACACACTAAATACCATGAGATGTCTAAATTCCACTTCGAAAGTCCCGACTTTGAACGTTGATTTTCAAGTGGAAAAAGCGTAAGAAAGAATTTCATTTAGAGATTTTTAGTTTCGTTCTTTAGTTGTGGATCGGTGAACTAAAAAAAAATTAGTTTGATAAAATTAGTTCAATAAAAACAAATAATTTAATAGATAAATGGTACGTACGAGTTCAGCCTTAAATGTCGGTAATTCATTGAAAATAAATAAATAATTAGATAACAGTATTATTAGATAACGGTACCATTAGATAAACGATGAAAACATATTCCCAATGAATTTTCGTAATCCTATAATAGTGTATTCTTGAATCAAATCGAGATTGATTTTGAAATAAAAATGAAAAATCTCACTTACTCTACGTCAGTTAATTGCCTTCTGCAATGTAGCAATGTGCTTGGCAATATGCAATAGCATTTAGCTGCAAGCAATATGTAAGGATTCACAGTCACACATACTTTATGAAACCCTGGTACCTAATTCTAATATAGTTCTACAAAAAATACGTTTTTTGGTGGAGTTATTTTTTATATTTACATGCTAATTATTGTGTTTACTTAACCATGGTAGCCACACCACTTGGGTAGTAATTTTCTGTAGATTTTCAATTTATTACAGTATAGGTAATTTTATAATATTAATATTATATAGTATAATCTTAATCAAAACGTTGACAAATCCAACAAACCAAAAATATTAAAATACCTTTTGCCGTTACTGACTTAAAAGTGGTTTTATTCTATAACTTCAATATTTTCATGAAACGATAGTGCTAATCAATAAAAGCTTGTCTAACTGAAATAACATTAGGAATATTCGACATACAATAATTTATTATTGTATTTGTTATTTACGTGCGATAATAAATAGTAGCGCATTATAAAGCTCACTCATGTTCGAAATATTTAAAGGTGTTGTTTGTTCAATAGTTTAAAAATTAATAACAATGGCGGTGAGTAAACAATTTAATTATATGACATACATTATTAATGAATTCAATTTAGTTAAATTTTCAGCGACAGTATAGAGGTATATTTTGATATCATCATACTTTCATTCAAACTTAATTAGTAAATATTTTTTAGTTTTTTGCTGTCTATTATTTACATAATCACTTTTGTCATTAAAATGTGTTGAAATTCTGAATGAAGACACTGAGATAGGAAGTTTATAGATCTATTTCTTAGTTTGTAAGCTTATTCGATCTTTTGCTCCCATGCGCATAAGGGCGTATCATTATCATTTTTCATCGGTATAATTTTCACCACTCCCTAGTCGACTTCGTCAGAGCACAATCATACCAATCTGCCCTAGCATTCAATTTGCATGTTAAAGGTTCGCTATATTACCAAAGTCAGCAAGCTGTGTACTATTGCGTTGCTGTAATCTGTGCAGCAGATGCTCTCGGCACGTGAGCGGGAATTAGAAGTGAAATCGTTAATACTTTTGGTTTAAGGCCAAAACATGACTCCAGTCATGCGAATGCACCGTGTGATTTGATGAAATATTTCGGAGCCAGTGGTAGGGGATAATGAAATCTTTTTGTTCAATCGTTGAACGTCAATTTGGAAAAATATTTTTTTTTCTGATATTTACCATCTGTAAGAGGGAAAGGTAATCCAATTAATATTAGGGAATGACGTTCTTCCTGCTTTGATTTTTGCATCTAAAATGTGAATGATTTTTAAAATCTTCATTTTGCTATCACTTCTAAATTGAATTAAAAGTGCTTAGTACTATAGTAATATCTAATATTAATAAATACAATATTCACACAATCTGCCAATCTATTATTGTGCCAATATTTGCTCTGGATGCTTAGGGTTTATTAACCTAACACGTTTATTTACACAGATCACAGATTTACTTAGCTAATGTGAGCAATGACTAGCTTTGACACGCGGTTTTTTATAAAAAAGTGTTTAAACTGTATGAAAATTAAAACCGTTTAAATTTGTGTGATAACACACTTCTTCATCAACGCTTCTGTGGAAAATTATTCTTTGAACCTATGTGGCTTAAACTGTGGTCAATTTTTAGGCAGTTTCTAGGCAAGCAAAATGACTTAAATGTTGAAGCTAAATGTACTTTAAGATCTGAGCACAATTATTACAATAGCCGATACCATTTACCGTTAGTAGACTGACACTAGGAGATCAGCATACAAATTTCAAACTTATCAAATTTCAAACGTACGCTCCAGCTGCAATATAACGTACTAAGATGTACAGGGTGTTCCGCTGTTCAGTGGAACTTTAAGAATTCATCTATGTAATAGAAAAACCTTGAGGATTTTATCAGTATTTTTTACGTAATAAGCGTATGAAAATCTATAAATTTCATTTATCTTAGTACACTAACGACGGGACACCCTGTAGAAATTCAAATTTATAATATTAAAAGTTGTTCGGAATACAACTCACGTTCATATTATGAAGTGTTTATCCATCTCTCATTTAAATTCACTCCCATACTTCATACAATATTAGCTATTAATTAACATTATTAATATGAAAACTGATATCTTTTCACGTGCTTTTCACGCTGTGATCAATGATACCTTGTTCAGTACATACCTATATGAAATATTATAATGATGTCAAATTACATTTGAATAACTACGAGTGGATTTCGATACATTTATATAAGTGATAAAATATGTATGTTTAACGTTTTAAAATCATTGGATTTAATTTAATTTTGGCAACAATGACGATGTCATGTGTGAAATTAATTATAATATGTTTGTTTTTATTTTGTAAGTTAATAATATGTTTGTTTTCGCTCTTAGAAACGTCCTCTCTTAATTGGTCATTTTTTATGGTAAGTGTGATTAAATTATATAATTTTACAGATAACATGCTTTAGGGTGTTTCTAATGAAAGGTTTGAAATAAATTATTATTGCATTAGTTAAAAGTACCTACATCTAAATTTGCAATTCCATTAAAGACCCAAATATTGTCACAATAGAATTTTATAATAATCTATTTCCCCTGCATAAGAAAATAAAATACCAATGAAAAGGGTTCACAAAAGAAAATAATTTTCACGAAAATGAAAAACATTTTTTATTCATTAATCCTCTAAAAGCACTTCGAATTATTTTTAAAGCTAAAAACTTTTGTTTTACCTTCAATGAAGAGAAAATCGATGGAGTTCAAATTTAATCCTGAAAACATAATACATTTAACATTACCTACGGAGCTATTAAGGTTTTTTTTTTCATAATAGGCATCTAAAAATACGCTTACCATACTTTATAAGATATGTGCTTAGCAGTCTAAGGGCAAATTCTCATAGCCTATATATTTGCAACTTCATAAAATGAAATAATATATCGGTGTCAATATTCAAGCGCAATACTTCTATCGTTTCGATTTTATTTAAAACTAGCTGTGTCCCACGGTTTCACCCGCATTGCTCCGCTCCTGTTGGTCTTAGCGTGATGATATATAGCTTATAGCCTTCCTCGATAAATGGACTATTTAACAACGAAAGAATTTTTCAAATCGGACCAGTAGTTCCTGAGATTAGCGCGTTCAAACAAACTCTTCAGCTTTATAATATTAGTATAGATATCCAATATTAAATGATAACTATGAGATTCTTATGTAGACGACTAGAACATAGTTTTCCTTTCAAATGTGTACCTGTACACTGAAAAATTCTCAGATTGAATCATGAATGACATATAACATGAAACGTAATTCTAAGAGCATTATTACGAGCAATCCTGGTCGACTTATTTCACTAAATAGAAGCATTTTTCCGTTAATGCAAAGCGCATACAGTCTAGATAAGTATGGTGAATAATTATTGTTTGTATGGTTACCAATAGTCCAATTGTCATACGAAATAATGCATAAACTTTGAATTGCAGTAAATTCCAGTACCTTTGTAGGGTTCGATTCACACCTGTTTCACTTATCGTTTTTCTTTACGTCTATATTGAGTCTAAAGCTTGCCAGATCAAGATTTATTTCCTTTGTGTGTTCGAAAATAGTTCGTTACCTGCAAAGGTTAACATTCAGATCTGTTACTAGATAATATGTAAGTGATAGTTCTTGATATTGAGTTTTGATTTTTAATTGCCAGTTTTGAGTACCTATATATTTCACTAGCTTTTCCCCGCGGTTTAACCCGCATTGCTCCGCTTCTGTTGGTCTTAGCGTGATGATATTATATAGCCTATAGTCTTTCTCGATAAATGGGCTATCTAACACCGAAAGAATTTTTCAAATCAGACCAGTAGTTCCTGAGATTACCGCGTTCAAACAAACAAACTCTTCAGCTTTATAATACTACTAGTATAGATAATTTTTTTTTTAATACACGATACAATATGATCTTTGCTTTTTTCTGTTCCTTTAAATGTATTAAATACACTAAAACTAAAGATGTTACCTTACCTAGAAATTGTTTTTACCATGAACCACTCATATTTAATTCAAATATATTAAATCACAATTCTATAATTTGAATTGCAAATAATCATGGACATTGAACTCAAGAGAGAGATTTCCATAAGATATCTAACAGTGTGTTCGATTTTAGTTATTACCTTTCAGTATATGGCCCTTTTGAAATGTTTTGCACGTCATCTAAATTACTTAAAACTAAGTTTGAACGTTGGTTTAAACTTATGTGTTTATTTATTGATTTATCGTTTTTAAATGTTATGAATTGTAACTACTTCGGCAAATAAGTAAGAAACTCAAAAAAGTCCATGAAGCAAAAATCGCAGAACTAACCTTGTTTGAAAAGCTCTTAATTTCAAATGTTTCAAACCACACTTGTGACATTCTTATGATGGATAGCCAAAGTTCCCGTGGACGCGATTGTGCCAAATGTGAAGACTTTTCTCTTCACCATTTAAACAAAATTTAACTCTCATGGAAGTCTTTGAAAGTTATTTAGTGTATATTTTACTAGAGCATTAGAGTAAAGGCTTTTTGTGCCATAAATTGCTCGTACGACTCTTCCAGTCTTTCAATTCTAATGGATGGACTTAATCTTTTTCTAGACTCTCACTACTTTTATGAACCTTCTAAAATCTTAAAATATAATTAATATATAATTTTATTTAATTTTAAGCTATTGCATAGCTTCTATCGCGGGGACCGAATCGAGAAATTCCGTAACGAAAAAACCTCACGCTCCCCACTCCGACGGACACGGAGGTGTGGCTTGAAGGCATGCTATGCAATAGCTTTACCGCGGCAGTCCCCGAGTGCCACACGTCTTTTTTTTATTTATCTTAAAATATTAAAGAGAGTGTGACTTACCAGTTTTATTTGTTTTTAAATTATCATCTCAGTACCAGCTAAAATTTTGGAGTTGTTTAATAAACCTCAAAGGGGATGACGATTGGATTGTATAATATGAATCCAAAAATGATAAATTTGTAGTTTTTTAATTTTGTAAGAGCGGATCTTGTCTTCGCAGATCATTTAATGTTTAATGTTTTCTATTCGGTTGTCGTAACTTTTCATGTTTTTTCCTAGCCTCGAGGACAAGTAAATATTAAGATCAAGCTTTTACTAGAACTTCCCCATTGTTTAAAAAAATCTACATGAATATTATAATGTTCGCTAAACTCACAGGCATCTTAACGAAATATAACCGAAATCTCTAAATAGGTTTACTAATTGTTTTATTATAATTGATAGGTACTTGGCAGCACGGCAAGCTGGAGATCCTCACAGAATGGATCTGAACCTTCGTCAAAGTAACGAGACCGCAATAATGCTAGTATCGGTATTCGTGTCAAACCCACCTCCTTTAGCCCTTTGAATTGGTCACTTACACAGTATTACGTCCAAGACTTTATAGTCAAATAGTAAATTCGGTGACTTGTTGGAATTAATAAATATAGGTAAATTGTTCAGGTAGGTGTTGTTAGAGGATGGGGTGAAATTTAATTGAATTAGGATTTATTCTTATTTAGTTTAGGATTTCAATCGGCAAAGGCATTAGCAGCAGAATGTTATTGTTATTTTAAATAAGTCACTTATTTACATGGAAATCATGCAGATACACAACATGAAAATAATTTTCGCTGAGCCCATATTGCTACAAATAATATTGTGGTTAGAATAATAAAAAAATTAAACGTACATTGAATAAAGGTAGTATAATTACATAGACATTGTAACCATAGCAAAAAAAGACAGACAATTTTTACTCGAATAAACACAAATCTGTCAGACTGTAAATAAGATTTTTAAGATTATAAACTTTATTAACAATTTTGTACAATACAAAATAAATCACGCTTCACGTTACCTGAACATTTTGAAATGATATCAATATCAAATATAATTAATTAGGTTCTACAAAGTTCATTAGACGACCCTTATTAAAGAAAATTTAAGCTTAACGAGTGGGATCTAATTTGACGGGTCCGGCTATCACGTCATGTGCTCTTATGACCTTAATTAAGTATTCACACAGGCATTGTTGTGAAGCTATATTAATATGGTTTTAAAAATTTTACATGATCCCTAAAATCTTCTGAATTTACGAAGGTAATGACTGTTTAAGCACCTATTAAGAGGTGGGTCGTTACTGTTTCGGTAATCGATATTTTATGCAATAGATATAGTATACCTGTTTAGTTAGCATGTATTAAATTTATACCTACTCGTGTCATCTTAAAATTATTTTCATAAACAAAAAATCTGTAACCTATGCCTAATTGATACTTTGCATTGAGCACAATTTAGTATTGTAGGTAACTGTTATGGAAAATATTGCAAGAAATGGAGTTATGATTTTATGTTAGCATATTTTCCTGTTTATCAAATCTTTAAAATATTTTCTGAATATCTTACCTTAAAATGTTCAATATTCTTAATATAATAAGAAAGGTGCAAACAAATAAGTTTTAACTCATTAATCTAATAGGCGTAAAAACTTACCTGACTTCTCAATATAATATATCCATGCTCGTGTATATAATAGTAGCTAGCTTATCCAATATTTGATTGCGGAATTTGAAATATAGTTCAGTATATAGAAAAACAGAACGTAAAAAAAATGAATAAATCCCACTCCAAACTTATCTCTCTCCGAACTTTGAATCCACTGAAATTTTCCTCTCTTGGTAATTACAATATATCGATAAAAACATTATTGTACCAAAAATATTACGCGTAACATCAGCTACCATTTATAGAACTTGTTGTGAGGAGTTTTATATCTAGGATTCTAGGCCATAAAGACTCAGTGTAGTAGAGTACATATTAAGGAAAATAATTTGTGTTTTGTCTCCAAAAACGGTAATAAGGAACAAAGGTACACTTTGCTGAGACTTTGTTTCAAAGTAACAAAGGAGGAATGGCACTGACGAATGTTCATTTCTCCTTGATTCAAACGATCGCGATTGTCAGACAAGTAATTTGCTGATATTTGGTTAATTTTATCCTTTGCGTGCTTTGTAACAACCGCTGTTTAATGTTACCATTCTTTACTTCTCGGTCGATGGTTTAAACGGTCTTTTAAATCTTATATCTAGACAAAAACTACGAAGTTATTTTAATATTAGCAGTGTTAACACATTTTCAGCGATCGTTCAGGACGGTATTATGTGTTGTGGTTTATTTTCATAAAATAATTTGTTTTAATTGTATTGCGTAGTTAATTCAAGTTGAATTGCAAAACTAAATGCTTCTAATATTATGATTAATTTAATCAATTCGGCATGTCATAATATCGCAAAAATTATTTGATTGTAATATAATATGATTCACTCATACAAACCTACAAAAAAAAGTTCTTATTACCAAAACGGGGATAAATTATTATAAAATTGCGTAATTAATTGAAAATGATAACACGGTGAAAAATTATTTGCTAATGTACTTCATCATAGTAAATATTTAGACATATTCATCATACATTTTTTCTCCACTTTAGCGATTTATTACTATCTCATGTGTGTAGGTACATATATCTAGAAAAACCAAATTTTACACTATACTTTTCCTTGTACAGCTGCTTCATATATTATGTGCCCAACATGTAAAAAATGTATGACTTACAGCTGAAACCTCAAAAACACTTTCTAGATGATGTGTTTTTCCCAACCTCCCTTTATTTTTTATCTCTTTGTTACATTTTATGTATGTGTAATGTGGTTAGGAGGTAAATATTTAAAAGCCTTGCTACAGATTGCGTATATTCGTGCTTACCGCGAACCCTTTGAATGGTAAAACAATGCTTTTGTAATTTTGACTTCATAGAAAAGCCGTCACTTTCATTTCGTCAAACTGAATAGTTTAATATTTTAATGATCCTGATTTATGTTTAATAAAACATTTTCTCGTGATCATTTATTAAAGGGTACTAATTTACTAGATTAACTTAGAACTAAGTTCCTACAAAAATGATTTGTATACGATATGTTACAATATAAATTGATATGTAATGGTGAATTAACTATTTTTCAGTAATAACTAGGGATGCATCGATACGCCTTTTCGCCGATACGATACCGATACCGATACTCTTATAAAAATATCGGCGATACCGATACCGATACCGATACGTTTACTGTGAATTCAAAAATAAAAATAACTACGTTAAAAACAACCGACTTCAAACCTATTTGATAAATAGCACATCTAAATAATATGTAGTAATTAATAATATCAAATCTTTTTTATTTTTTACTTTACCGTTTTTGAAGTCGGTTGTTTTTAACTTAGTTATTTTTATTTAATACTTTTTAGTGTATTTTTCAACACGAATCAAACGAGCCCAAAACGAGCCCAAACTCGTTAGTGTTTGGCACGGACTTCAAACCTATTTAATAAATAGCACATCTAAATAATATGTAGTAATTTATAATATCAAATCTTTTTTATTTTTTTACTTTTCCGTTTTTGAAGTCGGTTGTTTTTAACGTAGTTATTTTTATTTAATACTTTTTAGTGTATTTTTCAACACGAATCAAACGAGCCCAAACTCGATAAAGTTGAGTCAATATATTACTGAGTTCCTATGGCCACCTTCCAAATCAGCTCTTAGATGTCATGATAATGTTTCATCGCTATCCAATTTACATACGTATACAAAATTTCAGCTCAATCGGTTACCGGGAAGTGAATCAAATTTACTTGCTACATTTCAAATAAGTCATCAAGTACAGACAAAAATGCTCATAAAATAAAAACTACTAAGCCTATCCGAATAAAATTTTTACGGGACCAATTCGACACCATCCCGCATCGAACAAAGAGAGAATCACGTAAATCGGTTTAGAAACCTCGGAGTAATCGGTGTACATAAATAAAAAAAAATTATACCGGCCGAATTGATAACCTCCTCCTTTTTTTTTGAAGTCGGTTAAAAATGAAGGTATTAGGTAATAAATTAATCACAAGTCAGATTTTTCTTTTATTAATATAAAAAGTAGAGACATAATTAGGCAATTAAAAATTTTAGTAATTAAAATTAACACTGATAAGATTTTTGTTTAAAAAACAAAGTACATAATCTTAAGTTTTGCGGAGAAAGCGATTTCGCAAGTCTGTTTGAATAAGACCTACGCTGGAAAATAGTCTCTCAGATGCAACAGAACTCATTTGGAAACTAAAGTACTTCTGCGCAATTTTTTTCAAGTTTGGGTATAAAACGTCATTGGGCCAGAAAACGAATGGATCTGCATATCTCGATATATTGGGACAACTCAACAACACCCTCACAAGCGCAGGGTTTCCCCGAGCATTGTTCATGCCTCATTTGCAACGGAATAAACGAGACAACACGCTCGTTTACACTACATTTTTAAATTAAAAAGTATCGTTGTATCGGTCATAAAAATATCGTCGATACCGATATATCGGCTAACCCGAAATATCGCCGATATATCGGTATCGGTATCGGTATCGGATGCACCCCTAGTAATAACCAATTTACGTTTTGGGGGTTTTACTTTAATTTTTGAACATTAGTTATATGTATAAAGGGTAAAAATTATTATAATGATGCAGTAGGTACCCCGAGTTACTTCATATAAAATATGTATAAAAAACGCACACATTAACCACAATAATGTGGGGCTTTCAACATAAAATCTGGGACAAGGCGCTTTACCACTCCTTGCCCCATTAAGGTAAACTTATAATATAACCAATTATACCCGCGCTATTTATAATTTCGCTGACATAATTCAACTAGCAAAGCGACGAACTAGGCGAAGTCTCCAAAGAAATTTTATTTCCACTGTGCTTTGAGTTTAGTAAAATGACAGTTGTACTAGCTCTCGGCGGGTTTTCTGAAGAAAATTAATAACCGACCACTGACAGCGGCAGATAAGACTGGAATAATGAGGAACGCAGCTAGCTCTATTATGTAATTATTTTGGGAGAATATAAGTATACCTCGAGCTAGCACAAAGAATGTGACATTATCTTTAATATTAATCTAATAAACCCTTAGTGTATGATTCAAGTGTAATAAAACGAAATAACTAAGAACGTTGAAGTGTCATAATAATTATCTAACTGTTATGGATCCATAAGTTAATAATATGACATAAGAAAATGAAGTAGCCTTGTTCATGCAATTTGAGCTTTTGCCAAATGAAACAATACAACGGAGGACAATTTTCTGCGCGGTTAAGCAAATCGTGTATTATATACTAATTTATTGCAAAAATTATCATTTTCTTATTCTCTCAATTATCACTGATTACTACGTAGGTATTATAAATTTTATTTCTGCTTGTATTTTCTTCGGTAAATCCTTATTTATTCTGGATAACAGGGCAGTAAGTATTTACAAAAATAACTACATGACGACTTGTGATATAAAGTTGATATAAATGCCTTCCATGCGAAAAATAAGGGCTTTACTATGATATCTATCATTGTCTTCTGTTGTCTGAAAGTTAACACGTTTCAAGATTTAACTTCAGAACTTGCTAACCAATCTTTATGTAACAACGAATGCTGAGCTCTGAAATAATACTCGACATAGTAGTTTTTGGGACATTATTTTAATATAGGATAAACATTTATTAAACTTATTTTTTTTATACTAGTAGCATCTGCATGTACCCTTTCTTAATTTCATTTTAACTTTCAAGCTCTTTTATATTGTTGCATTCAATATTTTTACTTTTGGAGTAGTACACATTAATATGTAAAATATGTATAATATTCGCGTAATATCACGCGAGTATTATAAATATTTTACAAATGAAATACTTTTTAACGGATTTAAACGCGATATATTTATAATGTTACATAACTCGACGTTTGGAACACTCGCTGTTAAATGTTACTACTATCGCTGTAAAGTAAATTTATTGAATCGCGTTTAATTCGAAAGGTATACATTAAAGTATGTTTAATTAATATGCCAAAATTCATAGGTTATGGGATTGACAGCAGAGTCGATGCACAATATACAGATACATACAGTAAGGAAACTTCATACAAAATGTTCGAAATGGCTCCCCCCCCATCAAGCGTGTTTACAAGGGTATTGAGGGGGATCGATAGTAGCGGGTGACACATCCACAGATTTTGAATATAGTATGGAAAAAAGTTTAAAGTGATGTCAATTCGCATTAAATAAATATCGATTGTTTCAGTTTGTAGCCCTTTCAATAAATATATTTGTAAATACCATATCTGACTACAAGTTAAAAAGAGACTATTTTTTAATTTCTATAGATATGGCAGTATGAGTTTTATATTATGTTGACATATTTTCTATCAAAATGATAGCTACAAAATATAGTACCTATTAGGAGTCCAGTCTGTTTAAAGATCGCATCTATTTTTTACGCAATCTAGAAGAGCACGAAAATATAAAAAAAGGAAACCTTAAAAAAATCTTGTTTAAATTTATGTGCATAATTACGTAAATATTAGGGAAGAAAAAGATAGATATTATAATTATTGTATTTTTATCGATACGTGGCGTCTCCACTTTGTCAAGCACTAAGCCTGTCAAACTATTTTCTTTTTCTTCCTAAAACAAAAAGGTAGAGGTTCTATGCTGTTATAATAATAATTTTAATTTGTTTTTGCATATTTTGTGTTTTTTAATTTAATTTAATTTATCGTTTTAAAAATAATTTAGTAGGTATACCTACATACAAGTATTGTAAATTCTGGTTTAAAATAATTATTGAATATATGTATAATACAAATATCAAGCATTATAAATAATTTAGGTACATTAAAAATAGCCTTCGGCGTCCATAACAAAACTAGATTTCGAAATATAGCACTGATAAAAACGTATTTACTTTTACAAGCTGTATTAATTCGGATTGTTTCTTCTTGTAAATTCATATTTAGGCTACACCATTTTTTTGTATTTTAACGGGTTTTAATCTCCAAATTACCACAAAATCAACTGTGAAAAAAAGCAAACAGAAATATACAGGCCGAATTGATAACCTTCTCCTTTATTTTTCAAGTCGGTTAAATATCAAAAAGTAACAGCCCTATAGCTATACGTCATAATTTCATGGGGGGGGCTTAGTTTCCTAACTGTATGTACGTAGTATATATCTGTCAACTGTGGTCGATGTCAGCATTATTTCGGCTGGTTTGACGAAGGTATATTATTGTGTAAGCTTAAAACCAAGAGTACCTTGATTGACTATTGTCACGGTATAATATGTGGATTTAATTTGACAAAATTTCTATACCTACCTATATTTTATTTATATGGGTTAGGTTCTATAGCAGGTTTCTTTGTCAATAGCTAATTGATTTTTATATTCTGCTATAGATAAACATAACATAATATTATATAAATAAAATTTTATTTGGGTCAATTGTTATAAACAGAACATTTCAAGAGGATGATCCATAAGGACGTAATAAAACATTAAAGCGCGTCACACACGGTGAAGATACTATAATATTTTATGTTAAGATTCTCTAATATAAAATATTACAGTATCTTAAGGTATCCGGTATCAGCGTTCTGACCATCATTTTTCTTTTTGTCATTGCGTACTAAGACCCCTGTAGAACCGCCATCCTGTTACAAATGACCCGAAATTTTGTGTCAGTGTTTTAAGATGTTTTTAATTCGCTAAAATCTCTTATTAAATGATGTGCACTATCACAACTTTAAGAAGGAGTAAAATGCAACTTATTAAAAACTAAAATGTCTCCAGCTTCAGTTAATATAAAAATTCTGAAGTCAAGTCGTAAGTTTTAATAAGCTCCCTTCTAACTAAGAAATTAATACATTTTTATATTATCAAGCAGCCAATTTAGGTCCAATGTTAAAATCATATGCGAAATTTTTAAATGTTCTTTCTCATAAGTTGTACCTGTATAATATATAGAGAAAGTAGTAGTAGTAAGTAAATAAGGAATATTTGAAACGTGCCGAGCACACGTTTCAGAAGTGAAACTTCTTTGGCAAGATTCAAAGATACCAAAATCGTCGTCACATGACGTGACGGTAATGGCATGATGCGACGTTGAAATTTTACTCTCAACGCGCCTAAAGAAGTTTCACTTCAAAATGACTTGGTTGACTGATTAGCAGTGCATTCGATTGTCTTGTAGAATGAGACATTCATTTGTGAAGCTGAGTAGAAATCTTCCCAGACACGCCTAGTTTACAATGAAATTGGTTTTCATTCCATTTTCTGATCATTTATACGATTATATTTTATATTACATAGGTATAAAACCAAATTTGGCAAAAACACACGACACATTTTTTATATAAATATATTAGTATAATCTCTTTCCAATAAAAACCGTTTTTTTTGTTATCCTTGTGTAAAGAGAATTTGATATTTCGTTCGATTCTGTATTTTATTTTGTTGGCAGAACTAATCGGATTTTTCCATTCAGTTATATTTAAAGATCAACGGTACGGATATTGTTTGGTATTTGTTGGCATAGTTGAAATTGCCTGTGGTAATTTCTATATATTTTGAAGCATTTTGTTTTATTTTGTTGTATTATATAATTATATTCCATTATATTATGTATATTGGATGATGATTTAAGATTCCCCTTAATATTGAAGTTGACTCAAAATTTAACTCAAACTAGATTCTCTAAAACTGGCTAAACCCTTCACAAGTACGCTGAATTTAATATCCCTAAATTTCTTACAAGTTGATCCCTTTTAAGCTTCTTGATATAAAGTAAAGAAGGCCTTAGTAATGTGCACATAAGTCTTTTCTAGTTTATATAACGTACATCTTCAAGAGTGAAATTAAGGTTGCTTTCACACAAGATTATATTAAGATGATTGAGGCAGCATTATTTAATCACAAGGTAGTAGAATATACAATATGTTTTTTTTTAATTTTCAAGGATTTCTTGGCGGAACGCAGGTAAGACGTAAAACTAAATGCGTGTAGCGATGCGGGTAACAGCTGCTAGACAATACGAATGAAACTATTTTGTGCGACGTCGACGTAATCTAAAGCCAGCTTTGAGAATAAAATGTTTACCCTTCTTTACGAGAAAAGATGTGATTACAAATCCAACATTCCTGTCGTCAAATTTTTGAATAAAACGCGGGCAATTCTTTTACCCCGGGGCTCCCTGGGGAATGTCAGCGCTTTTACTTTGAGATTTCACTAAAAATATTTACGTATCATCCATTTTCAGATCCTATTTAGAAATACTCATGTGCTTTGTGTATTTATTTGCATATGCTTTATCACAATTTTGACATAAAAAGTCGTATTTTGCATCTACATAGGCATATGGTTATGATATTTTAAATATGAACTGTTTTAATAATTATAACGTCATTTATAAAGGCATTGTGTAAGGACTTTGACGTGCTTTTAGAAATGTAATAAAAGTATAATGGATATCAGTGCTTCGATTAATTTATTACTTGTAAACCTTTGCTACTTATACTAAAACTATCTGTAAATGTTAGTATTCCTTCTTACTAATTGCATTAACATAAGAATGTGTATCGATTATTTTATTCTCTGGTAATGGGAAAAGTTTCCCGATCAGTGATTTCCCTAAAACGTGTTGTTTGGACGTCTTTGAAATACTCTTTGGTTTACAAAGAGAAACAGTATTTAATTAGTTTTCACTTACACATCAAAGGTAAGTAATATCTCATTTTGCCGATTGTTGCTTGGGAATCTCAATTGAGTATTTATTTGTGTTTGTTGTTAGTGAAGTATTCAAATTTGAAGTTGTTCTGGGTTTATATCTGTACCTGTTTACTTTGTATAACGGTGGTTTTGTTGTAATAGGAAAATTACACTGTTTTTCTGCATAGATACTATTTATTAGAATAATTTAAAGAATACCTAACGGTTTAAAACATACAACATGGTGCTAATTTTGCTGTGCCGCGCGGTTTCATCCGTGGACAAACCCGCGTAGAAAATCAAGTATTTCTATAGTTCTTTTGTTCTGATGTAAGCCTATATTCCTGTAAAGTTCCATCTAAAGCCGTCCAGTAATTTCTACGTGTTACAGTATCAAACATCCTTACTCACAAACTTTCACGTGTATAATATTAATGTCATACCTACGTATGATAAATGAATTAGTACCACATCGATATTTTATATTGTGATCGCTTCATATGTCACCTAGCATGAAATAAATCGCATATTAATCCCACACAGAGTATAAAGCACCATTCAGGTTTCAAATTGCTTTCGATAACTGGAGAAATGATATACGGAGAAACTGAGAGCCGTCTTGTTAGGAGTCCATAAAGTTCTCGGAGGAATCGTAAAATATAACACGGGATTTAAATGTATTCACGCGGTACGAACAAGTGCGTATTTAATTGTGTGTAGATTGCAGATGGTGTATTGAAATGTTTATAGGAAGCCTTACAATTTTGTTTAAAAATAGCTCCTACTTCCGACAATAATTATTAATTAACTAAAATAATATTGCTTTTTATTTGTCTTAATTGATAGTACCTACAGATATGATTTTTAAATCGACGACCATAGTACCTACAGATATGATATATAATGACTTATACAAATTATTAATTAATATAATATACTTAGTACTTACACTTTTTCCTTAACCTCTTTAAACTATCAAAACTCTCACAACTTCTGTACAACGAATGTCAAAATAGAACTACGTAGGTAAGCAAAACAAATCATTTTATAAACGCTACATTAATGGGTAGCAATTTAATAATACTTCAGCAATAACTATCCGATAAATCGACTATTCTGCAGATTGTCCTTGTAACTTACAAGATATCGAGGCATTGAATATATTTGTACCGATTTCGAGACAATTCGCTGTGCCAAAGGCAAATAAATTTATTTGAGCCTCAGGGCTAGAAAAGAGCTGTATTGATAGAATCAAATATACATAATATTATATTCGTAATGTGAAAGTATAATGTATCTTTGTTTCTATGAAGATTTCACGTTTGACCGGTTAAGAATTTAATTTGAAAACAAAAATCAAAATCTGAAGGAGTTGATCTGATACTAAATACCAATTAAAAATTGATGGTAACGTTATTAATAGAACCTTACCTTATCTGACATTAAGTAGTAAAATAAACATATATCCTATTATAAGCATTAATTTTGAAGATTATAAAATATAAAAATACAATGTATCGGGTAGTAACTACGTAGTAACATCTAGATCCTCAAACAACGTACTCAATCAAATCGATGATGTTGACACCTTCATACACCTTTTAGCTATGGCTTCTGATATTATATTGTTATCTCACTCAATATAAATGTGGAGACCTAAATAATTGAAGCCAGTAAAAGCCTTAATAAAACAGTATAAATACGCATATTAAAACGTAAGAAATACTCTATCTTTTAAATATATATTTGATAAATAATAACTAAGACGCAAACATCAAACGTAACACCTCATCATTTTGCTGTGAACGTAAAAATAATTCAATCATGACCCACTTCCAATGCCTTAAGGTATTGTTCCACCAAGTTCAGTTCTTTTACATCGCAGTGCCAGGTAAAACCTGAAAGGAATTCGAAACTTACAGAGATTAAGTTTAAAACATTTTCCATTAAAAAGAAGTGAAACAAAGAAGCTTGATAATACTAATGACATTTTTAATTAATCATTTCCAATTGTATTTCTAAGTGCTTTTCATAACCTTTGCACTTTACTCATCATAATGTCACTATAAATAATTTCAAATATCTTTTTTAGAAGCTAGAAGTTAGTCTTTAAAATAGTCATTTATTATTTAGTCTATTTATATCTTGGTGTTTTGATGTTTAGTACAGTGCCATAATATGCTGATGTATTTGAATTTTCGAGCTCGATGGAAAATTAATTGTTTAAAAATATACGATTTTTACTAATTGCATTTGTGTTTATTAAAAAAGTTGGTACGATGATGTAGAGTAGAGAAGTGATGGCACTGGCAATACGAGCATAATTAATAAGCCAATTCAATAATTTCTCTCTCAAGAAATTATATCGTCATAACAATTTGGCTCTTGAAAAAATCAGCCGACTAACAAGAGAATATACGTAACATTTATATAATACGGACTCAGGCCAGGCTTGACCCTAATTTACAAGCATGTTTTATTCGAATATTTTTAATTTAACCTTTCTGGACCAACGTTACATTGATTCTCAGGGTTATCGGTTATATTTTTATTCAATAACCTATAATAAAATATTATTACTAAAAGATACGATCGTCCGCCCCTTTCAAAGTAATATTTTGTGTTTTACGACGAAGGATGGGGAAAGTGTGATTTTTCCATATGTTAGATATCGAGAATAATATTATTATGAAATGATAGAAGATATTGGTTCAAAAGTAATAGCTTATGGGTATGTAATATAGTGTAAGAGTATAGCTGTATAAATTCAAATATTTGTAAACATGTTCAATGATAGTAAATAGATTCATTAGAAATAATGCATTTGTATTTTATTAACGCATTCTGAATATATTTGTGATGTTGGTATATACGTCTATACTTCTATACTAATAATATTAATCGGAAGAGTTTGTTTGTTTGAATGTGATTATTTCAGAAACTAGGGCGGGCGGATCGCTGAATTGAATTATACTGTGATATTAAGAGTTCTTTTTTATTTGTGCTTACGATACTTATCTACACGTGTTTCTTTTTATTATAATATATCAGATAAATCCATTATAATATATTTTTTATATTATTTAAAAAAGCTTAACATTACTTGGAAATGAAAGAATATATTTATTGAGTAATCTTGGAAAATCTGCGTCTTTACAAGATCCCAGCTCTATTATAAACAGAAAGAACATTATAAAACATTAATCTTTATTTACTTATGAAACAAAGTAAATAGTAATGTCTTTGTCAGTTTCGAGTTTACAAGATATTGGTTTTACGGCAAATTTTTGGGACAGTCTTCAGGGAATAAGTTACCTATTGTATAATTATTGATTATTTATAAAACACACTTTTTGTATCTCGAAACAAGGAAGAATTTCAACTCAAAATAGCCTTTTTTCAATCTATAAAAAAAACAATGGCGCATTATTTGTATTCAATTTAAAAAGGAATTTTACACGAAGCTCCGTATTGGTTTAATGTCGCACGAGACAGTTACATTGCTGTGTGAAATGTCCTCTTTAAATGCAATATCCTTTAGACGTGTATAAATTGACCTTTGGACCGAGGTGAACAAAGGTCACGAGCAAATTTATTTCTTTACCTACCGTTTAATTGAAGTAGCTGTGACAAATCACTAACCAAAAAGTGTCACGTATGCGGGTTTGTCCTTGACTCCAGGCTTCTAGGTGTATTCCTAAAATTCTGGACTTTAAGATATTTATGTGTCCATCGAGATTATAGTTTGAGACGTTCACTAGATCCTTGAATTTTAGACAAGAATACTCTTCTTTATATATACTCTTTTTCTTTACCCTCTAATTTAAGACATCTTAGCCCTTTGGTCTTTCGTGAATTGTTCATGTGTGCAGAGTTGCACTGCAGTACTGCAATGCTTTTTTTTAAGTGGGGAAATCTTGCATAGATACCCACGGCCCCCGGGGAAGGATCCGTGAGTTATGTCGGATTCTTACCGACTAAAACCCCACTGTATTCCGTCGAGCCGCTTTAATGATGGGGCCGCGGGTATTGGTTGGAATTCTTCCGCCACCGGCACTACAATGCCTAACAATAATCGATATTATGGTTTTAATTCAGCCTAGACTTTAGAAGATGATATCAATATTGATAGACATATTCGTGTCCGATTTAGCTGGTAGATAGGGAGACATTAATAAGCTCTTGAAGAAATATACCATATAATATACCTTATTTTTCTACCATTTCCAAACCAATTTAAATTCTTCAAATTCTACATTGTTGGTTCAATGGATCGCCAGTAGAAGTTCCATGCATCACACTTTGTATCATAAATCGTTAAAAGTTTCCAGAACGTTCGAGGTTTGTACACAACTGGATAAATAAAAGTGTTTTAGTTTGAAACTACCTTAACGTAAAGATTTATCAGCGTCTTTATTTACGCATTGTATTGTGAATTTAAACTTATTGTTGTACTAAATATTTCAGCAATCGGAAGAGGCAATAAAGCACCTGTTTCTAACCTTAAAGTTAATTTGGAACTGTAAACGAATTAGGCTAAAGTAAATTATTAAAAGCGTCTTTGTTCTCTAATCCCTTAATTAAATCTAAACTCTTTGTCTTATTTCTAATCGGGTCAGTTGGTTATTTCAAAATTTAAAAAACAATACGTTCCTCGTAGATATAGTAGAATTCAAACATAGCATTTGAAATTGGAAAAAAAATACGTTTGCATACCTAGGTACATACCCTGTTTCGTAACTAAAAAGTGAAGAACTCTATATAATAAAATATATTTAGACAATTTATTTCAACAAAACAACTGAATTACATTATATATTACAATTTTTTTGTCATAGATTACTGTAATAAATAACATAATGATAGACATTAAGACCTTTTATATTCGCAGCGACATTTGTTACGGTAGTTATTAATAGATAATCATTAATTTGGATTATACACGTACGCTTTATACTTATGTAGGTCAAAGTCCTTTATCCAATCCTCCGTTTTCATTTCCAAGAATCGATCCTTTGTGTCACCTATCAAGTGACGCGTCATCATTAGCTTTCCTGGGTTTATCGTTTCTAAAAAAATTATAATTATGTAACTAATGTAAATTGTAATTGTATAAGTACTTGGATTTGTATTGTGCTTTGCAGTAGGTTAACTTGCTACACTATTTTCAAGTGAAAAAATAATAATTTTATACCAACAAGGATATAGGTAGAATATCGGTAGGAATAGAAGCTTGATTTTGATAAAATCATTAAATGAATACTCGTAAAATCGGCTTATTAGTTTTTGGAATAACACATGGTACGTAGCCGAATGAATATCTTCCTTTTGTTTCGAAGTCGTTTAATTAAATTTTTGCGGTCTACTGACCTAGTTGGCGGGAATCCAAATATTAAGTGGATAATTTTTATATCCTTTTAAATTAATGAGTGGTGGACGCCACTTACTTAGAAATGGAAAAAATATCTATATAATACACTAGCTGTGCCCCGCAGTTTTACCCGCAGTGCTCCATATATAGCCACATGGCCTATAGCCTCCCTCGATAAATCGGCTTTCTGACACCGAAAGAATTTTTCAAGTCGGACCAGTAGTTCCGAGAAAAGCGCGTTCAAACAAACAAACTCTTCAGCTTTATAATATTAAAGTATAGATAATTAAAATTCTACGTACGTAGTGCGTCGGAATGAAAAATAAAGAATTTATATTTTTACGTTGCGTATCCAGATTTTATGATCTTAATAAAATCTGGATACGTAACCCGTCTTCTTATCTATAATGATAATAGAATATTTGTTGACATGCACGTTAAATTATTCATCTATTAAACGACACGAAAAATAGCGTCCCATCAACATATCTCTACAGAGCTCAGAGGAATGTCAATTTTTCAAAGATATCACGTCTTATATCGTGTTTCTGGAGGCTTTGTGGCCGCCATCCGTATCAATCAAGCGACACGAGTGTCTATATGCTCTTTTATCGTAACAATATCGTAAACATAGGTGAAACCTCCCTTGGATTATGCTGCAAATTGAAACAAGTATACCTATTTTTATCCTTAAGGTGGAAGTGTGTTTCCTTCCATATATTGATTTTAACAATAAATAATAATGGTGCTTTCATTCAATAAATAAATAATTCCAACAATCAGGCGTCGAACTTTTATTCATTATTCATTTCAGACGATTCTGTTTAAGAGGCGCTATAAAAGCACAAACGAAACGTTTACCAAAGTTTTATTATACTTATAAATTTTAAAGGCCCGAGTTTGTGTTAATTCTGCTGGAAACAAGTTTTGGTAGTCGTTTTGGGGATTTGTAAATACGGCTGGAACATTCAATAGTTTCACAGAGTATCGTTGGAAGTTAAGTTCCTCTATTATATAAATCGCAGATTTCAATGGCATCTTTATGCAAAATGCTATAAAGGAGGGTTTGTTTGGTGTAGTTTCTTTATGGCTTTTATGGAGTTTATGTTTCACTGCTGTTATATTTTATTATGTGATTCAATATTGTGCGCGCCAGTTTGTGTAGGCATTGGGACTTTTGTTTATCAATTGCTCAGAAATAATTGAACAAATGTCGAAGAATTTCGATACATTATTATTTTTGTCCCATTTTTCAACAACTGATATGGTTTAATATATACAAACCTAATAAATAAATGAAATACTACACCACAGCGTGCTTCCAATCTACTGTAAGGTAACCCAGCAATTCCCAGTAAATAACGTTTGTATTACTTTCTTTGATAACAAACAAAGGCGCTTGCCGGTGTTGTCGTTTATAATGGCAACTGGTAAATTCAACCCGTTTGGCATTAAATGATCATCGCTGTCGAAGGTAATTTGTGAGTAGAAGTTTGACGAGACTTTTCAAAGAGTCGGTTTGCGTCAAAGCGAAAGTTCAGCCTCCCGCCCCTCAGCATCCAAGATCCCAGTAATGTGAAACTCGTGAGTCGAGTTATATTAGGAGCCTTTAAGAGCCAGAGGCCATTCCGAGGCTTTTCTGTTATAAAACTAAGAAAGTTTTCGCCGTTAGCGAGAACTATTTTTATTGTTTAACATTTTTTAACCTTCACTATGTTTATGGCTTCCTAGTATTTGTATGGTTTCAGTTCTATTCATTTCAGTTTTGTTCAACCAGCTGTTTGAGTTTCATTTGATATTGCAATTTATAATTGTAATATAAGCCTCTTGTTAGCAGAAAAACCGAACAAAATTCATGTCATCATTTCTTTCTTTCTTTCTTTCTTTCTTTCATAATACATAATTACTCCATTGAAAAGTTACATTTGGGGTTGCATTTTTTAGAGGACGCAATTTTATTTTTTTGATGTGTAGGGGGGGTCAGTATGAAGCTATCACCAAGTTTGTGGGGTCGCCACCCTTGTCCCACGGCCGCCATCTTGAAAATAGCGGTTGATATGGTTTTTACGATATATCTCTTAAACTATTTATTTGATGAAAAACATTGAGTAACATTATTTGTTGCAAATTAAATTCTCTACAACTTTGGTCCAGTAACTTTTTATCGTAGAACTATAAATAAAAAAGTTATAAGCGAAAATGTTCAGAAATTAGAG